>OOFE01045409.1:0-24679 GCA_900323365.1 Monocentris japonica | reverse complement strand
GGATGCCAGGAGAACGCTACCTACCAGAATGGACAATCTGTGTCTACTGTGAAGTTTGGTGGAGGAGGGATAATGGTCTGGGCTGTTTTTCAGGGTTTGGGCTTGGCCCCTTAGTTCCAGTGAAGAGTAATCTTAATGCTACAGGATACAAAGACATTTTAGCCAATTGGGCGCTTCCAACTTTGTGGCAACAGTTTGGGGAAGGCCCTTTGCTGTTCCAGCATGACTGTGCCCCTGTGCACAAAGTGAGGTCCATAAAGACATGGTTGGACGAGTTTGGTGTGGAGGAACTCGATTGGCCTGCACAGAGCCCTGACCTCAACCCCATTGAACACCTTTGAGAGGAATTAGAACGCCGATTGCGAGCCAGGCCTTCTCGTCCAACATCACTGTCTGACCTTACAAATGCTCTTTTGGCTGAATGGGCACAAATTCCCACAGAAACACTCCAAAAGCTTGTGGAAAGCTTTCCCAGAAGAGTGGCGGCTGTTATAGCTGCAAAGGGGGGTCCAACTCCACATTAATGCCCATGGTTTTAGAATGGGATGTCCAACAAGCTCATATAGGTGTGATGGTCATGTGTCCACTGACTTTTGGCCATATAGTGTATCTAGCTAGTGTGATTAGTTTGAACTCGGAAGGCCAACTACACTAATCTACACAAATTAGAAGTGCTAGTGTGCTAGTCTTCATAATATTAGCTACCTCCTCTCTTAACTCTTGCCCTTTTCAATGGACTTCAGTCTTAGCCAGGAAAACTGTGGTTCTTTGGCTCCGCCCATTGAGGTTTAACTAAACCAATGAGATTATTTCTGCCTCCAGAGCAGCTCTGCCTCCAAGAAATGTTTGTATAACTAAAACTCCAAATTGTATATCTGCATATGTACCTATATGTATATGTACCACCATGTGTATGTGTTTGTAAGGGGCTATTTTGAGAGACAGGAAGTAGTAGAAGTAGTTATTTTTGGTGCTGCAGTGAGGAGGGTGTTGTCAAAGGTTTCCCATAAAAGGAGCACATTGTTTATTTGCTTAACCTCTGGCACCTCTGCCGTTATTGCCTGTCTCTCCACAGAGTGGATTACTTTGTTCTAATCCAGCTCAGAGTGCCCCTGCACAGCACGCGATAGTCCCTCGTCATCGCAACGGGCCAGGTATCGACACGCGCACCCCTGTTTACCTCCACAGGGCAGAGGGATTAGGGAGCCCAAGCTTTGATGTTAGATTCACAGACAGTAGTGGAGCAAAGCTAAAGCCTCTCAGGGTTATTATGATATCCAAGTCCCTTTCTTCACTAGACGTTATGAAGCAGCACAGTACACACGAAAAGAGAAAAGAGAAGAAGACAGAGGAAAGGATGGAGGATCATCTGCAGTCGCCTTTATTTTATTTTATATCATTTTTTAAAATTTTATATTTCTGTATTATTGCTCATTGGTACAGTAAGGATATCACTATTTTAGAACTTGCTTTTGTTAGGAATTCATGAAAAGAGAACAATGATAAAACCAAGCTAGAAATTCTCTCTGGTGTTTTTTGTACTTGGCTTTTCTTCAGAAACAATAAAGAACCATTGGGGCGTTGTATATTAGCCCTGTAAGAAATGTCCAAAGGATATCTGTCTCCAAAACAGCTAATGAGCAATTTTGTTGTCTCGTTCACTATTAGCAGTTCAGTAAAAGCTGTTCCATTATTTATACTGTGCTGATGCAGTCAGTTTTAATCTATCTGTGGTCCCAGCTTGTAATCGCTGTGAAGGAAACACTGAAGAGTGTCTTCTTTGGTATATGTTGCTACTGAGTTCTATAGCCCTACTAACACTGAGGTCAACCTTTCTTGATTATCTGTTAATTTCCCTCTTGGCCTACGGCAGAAGCAACTCCATTCATTCATCTCTTGGTTTTGGAGTCTGTGAACACTGCCAATGTGTTTCCCTATTGACATAATCAGGTTGAGTGGTGCTGATGCAGTGACATTTGCAGTAATAGGAGACTGATAATCCTCACACAATTGCTTCTCCACTTTTGCACCATAGGGGAGCCCATGGGGGACACACTGTGCTTCTGTAGAAAATCTGCTGCTTATTGAGTGACCGTGAACATGATAGCCTAGCCCTCACTCTTTAACTCTTATTACCCTGTGGAAAATGGGAGCCCTGTAGGATCAAACTGTCTGCGCTGACATGGTGAGCGGGGGAAGAGGAGCTTCGGCAGAAATGAAAGTAGCAAGAGCTCTCTCAAGTGGTGGAAAAGAAAACTTCTCCCCACCCGGTAATCACAAAGCTCTATTTTAATCCTCTTGGATTTTTATCATCCAAGCAAATAATCATTCTCTCTAAGGTTTTTTTAATTGACTTTTTAATACCTTGCAATAATTTGTCCAGATCAGATTTTCTTCTCACATCTAAATTATGTCTGGGGACGGCTATAGAATACAGAATCCGCAGTAGACAGTTAAATTAAATACTTTAGTTAGTTTTAGTCTAGTAGGTGTCATTAGCTAGGGTTATCGCTTCCTTGCAGAATGAGTCTCTCAACACTCTCAAACCCACAAGTCCTGAGTATGCTGTACTACAAATTGAGCCATTTCAAAAGCACACCCTTGAATTGGATGAGGGCAAGTAATTCTACCAAAGGGGTAAACTTGCTTGCCGTCCCCCACATAAACACACTCTGCACACCAAAATAGTGATTGTAGCTGAACAATTGGGCTCTGCACCAATGTTAAAGGTGTCATTCTTGCTAGCAAAGACTAGGCTACAGCTTCTTCTAGGGGGGATTTTTTCTTTCTCCCACCTTGAAGCCACAAATCATTTGGTCACTAGTCTTGACAGACCAATCTAATCCAATTCCAATCAAGCCATTTCTAAAGCACGCCGGTGAATTGGTTAAAGGTTAAAATGTCCACCAGAGAGATTTCAAAAGATTAATTTGACTCCATTACACTAATACCCTTGTGCTTGGTAGTTACCCAACATGTGTGTCTGTTTTCAAATTGAACACAAGACAGTCTTTCTGACACCAAATGAGCTCCCCCACACTTAATGGTGAGGGGGAGGCTTAATGGTTGAATAGTACCGTCTCTTGCATCAGTCAGATTTCTAAGCTGCAGCCAAAATCAAGTGCAGCTTGTCTTTCCATATCAGAGCCACTCATCTTTGACCCAATCAGACAAACTCCCTCTAATCAAGTTGAGCATCGTCCCCGTACTTCATAATGGCAACATAATTAGCAGATAAGTAGGCAAGGCTGCTCTTCGGTGATTGTTCCATACCACTGCTCCACACAAGACACACCACAGCTTTTTCATTTTCACGTGCCTACATGACGCCAAATCCACTGGTTGATTTTGATTTCAATCCAACTCGGCCTGACTTTTCCGTCACTTGGCAAACTCTGAGCTCCAACCGCTATTTTCAACACCAGATCTGCCACGTCCTTTTAAAAGTCCCCGAAGCCCACACCTCCAGGAGCTCTGCCTTGTTCCAGATCGCTGCTGCCAGCAACAGGAATGAGCTTTGAGCTGGAACAATTTTTATCTCTATGACACACTTATACACATTTCTTTCAGATACTCGCAGTTGCTTTCTTACCAAATGAGAACTCTGACAACGCACAGTGTCTCCATGTACTATTTTCATGTTTTAGCTGTATTTGTATCGCTTACTATGTCTGCTATAGGTTTGTCCTTGCAGTGATATCTGTTGATCCCCCCACTGTTATCTGCCTAATGTTAAATGCACCTGCACTTCTTTCTGGTGCTATTATTGTTATGTATTGCCTTATGCCTGAGTCTGTTCTGCACTGCCACTCTCCATTTTGCCACCGTAAACCTCCCTATCTGTTGTTTTATTATGCAGTGACATTTGCCTGATTCTGTGCTGTTTTCATGTAGGTTCTCTATCATTTTTCCCCAGAATAACTTTATTTTAATCCTTTCCATCTGCCTTCCTCAAAACACCTTCTGCCAGGTTATGATTGTAAATCGTAACTCATTCCTAAATAACACGTCTGATTTTATACCAAATGAAACTATTGCCATTTGTGGACATGAGATACATCATCCAACTGGGCAAAGTACCAGCCATACACTATATTAATGTATAATGCAAAGGCCATGTTGAATTGAAAATTTGATGAGTGAGACCATGAAAAGATGGAAATATGGAAATGAAATCCTGCTTAAAATGCAGATGTTGGGTAGATTTTTCTCCGACAGATCAAGGGAGATTAATATTAATATATAATATATGACCCAGTAATTTGTCTTATTCAGCAATTTAAATCTGGTCAAATATCTTGCACACAATATTCTCTCTCTCTCTCTCTCTCTCTCTCTGTCATCATGTGATTGTAACAGCAGATCTCCACCCTCCCATTTTTGAGCTAACCAAATACAGATGTGAGCTGCACAGAAAAATGTCAAAGTCCACTTCTGCTTCCACCCCCTACTCTGATTGGCTGGGGGAAAAAAAGGAAGAAGTAAGAGGGGAAGAATTTTCCAAACAACTACAACTTAGGTGTCACGATTTTCCTTTTATCCCTTCTTTGTTCCTTTTCTTCGTAGATAGCTAAGATGGCCTCGGAACATGACAGAGCTGTACTCCAGGCTATGTTCAACCCCAGCACCCCTTTTGGAGACGTCCCTGGCCTGAACCAAGAGGAGGAATTAACTGATGATGGTGAGCGTGAGCTTCTGACATGATGTGTCTCTACATATCACGTCGGAGCTTTTAAGTTTATCATTTCATAGCATATTGAATTTATTTGAACACATTCCATTCCTGGTGTAAAAAAATATGACATTTTAATCCAAGTTGAGTTCTGGGTGACATTTCTGTGTTTTCCTTGCCACGGTACCTGTCAATTGAGTTTGAGTGCTTTTTCAACCTGTTTATCTCCCTCTGCCAGACAGTGGCTTTGACACAGAGTTGCTGAAGCAAGTGAAAGAGTTGGAGATGCAGGGTGTCTCAGCTGCAGAGGCAGGGGATTTGCAAACTGCACTTCAACAGTTCAGCCAGGCAATCCAGATTCTGCCTCTGCGAGCCTCAGCCTATAACAACCGGGCACAGGCCCTACGCCTCCAAGGGAACACAGCAGGTACGAGCCACAAACTCCACAATAACCCTCACTTTACACTCACTATCATGCCTAACAAAGTCTCCAACAATGATTACTGTCCATAAACTCACTGCACTGTGCCGTCACATCACACTGGGATATCTGAGGCCAGCAGAACACAACAGAGTTTTGTCTGCCTGATGTATGTTTGATGTGTTTACGACTGGTTCTGGGTTACAATTGTTTTTGGCTGTTTTACTAATACAAGGGTTGGGGAGTAATGGATTACATAGAAATTAATTATAGTATTCAGATGATAAAAAATGGTAACTGTGATCGGTTACAGCTACCGTTACAGATTACAGATGCTTTTGAGAAAAAAAACATTCTGGGTGTAGAGCATGATACCGTTCATTACTGCCTGCCAGTTGGGGTAAAATACTCATTCATGCTGCATATTCTTTGAATTTTGGTGGCAAAGAAACCCCAAAAATAACTGAACAGAATCAGATTACATTCCTGAAATGAAATATGACAGTGGATTAGGGGGGCAGTAAGTAATCTATGACCTTTATCGACCTCTATAGGTGACCAGTAGGAATTGCAACAACATCACAATAGGATTTATGGGAGGAACTGAGAGTTCCTTGAAATTCCAATGAGCAGAGAGTTTTTGTTCGATAACAGAGTACTGGCCTTAAATTGAGTTTTGAAAGCCAGAAATCTTAGTACCTGGCAAAGTAATCGTTGAGTCACTGGCATTGATCAATAACCCTATCAACCTCCCGCATATATATTATGGTCATTTTGTGCTATGGTGCAGTAAAAACCTTAACGTATTGCCCCTTTAAGCACTGAACCAGTAATCTGTAATGGACTGAACTTTGAAAATAACCTTTCCAACCATGTCTGTTCCTCACTGTTCCTCTCTCTTCCCTCAGGTGCCCTGGAGGACCTGAAGCGTGCCATCTCTCTGAGTGGTGGCACTGGGCGAACTGCATGCCAGGCCCTGGTGCAAAGGGGTCTTTTGCTGAGGTTAGCATGCCAGGATGATGAAGCCAGAGAACATTTTGAGAAGGCAGCTGCACTTGGTAGTGAATTTGCCCGACAACAGGCGGTGGTCCTTAATCCGTATGCCGCCCTGTGCAACCGAATGCTGTCTGAGGTGATCAACAAAGTACGCAATCCTGAGGTCTCTGAGATGCAATAGTTAAGGTTTTTGGTCAATAAAAGAGTTTTAATTTATTTTTGTTTCAGTGATTGTTTAATGCCATATGTGTAAAATGAATCAAGCCAATTCCATTTCCAATTTTCATATGCCTATCTTAGAATATGTACTATGTTATCTAAAATTTATTAATACAATGTCATGAACTTTGCTTAACACTCCAACACAAATTTTTCTGTGTGATTTAATGGTCAGCATTCCCAATATATCAGGTACTTCAATTTTTCTCCAGTAGATGTCAGTACTTGTATTTTGAGAAGGAGGGAACAGTGACTATCAGCAGCATTCCCTCTGTTGGATAAGACGTCCCTTATTTCAGTAGCCTTAAAATAATACTACTTTCACCAAAATAATTAATCATAAGAGAAGAGGGAAAAAACAACAAAACTATGTTTGAGAACTCCTAAACAAAGACATAGGCAGATGGCCTTTTTCTATTTCTCAAACAGAAAAACAATCAATTCATTTATCACAATGAATTTCCCCACAAATTCATCTTACCTTATAAACATGACACTCTTTATGAATCCACAAATCAAGGTAAATCAAATGAAAAGAAATTGCAGTTTATGCCAAGGTGAATTCTTCACACACATCATAACTATTATCTGTCAGCAAACCAAACAGAATAATAATAAAGGGTACTATTCACTTTATGCACTTTACAGTCCCTTGGGTGCATACATGTTTTGCCTCTGTGGCTCTAACCATGCCATTGTTAGTGCTGATGGTCTGCCTGCTGAGCTGTGAGACCATGAGCATTATCTTTTGTGCTTTACTTTTCCACGTTTCTCTGTGACCTCCCCCAAGCAGGCTAAAGCCACCGGCTCACTGCGCTCTTCTCTCTGGTAGAAGGAGCAGGCTTTCAGGTGCTCTGACATGGAGGGGGTGTTGCTGAAGCTCCATCTGTCCACAGTGGAAAACAGACAGCTGAACTCCCATACCTGGAAAACACAGAGAATAGGTTTAAGTAGTTGTGGGAGGCTGCTGTCATGGCATTTATGTGGCAACACAATGGGAGGATACATCTGGAATACTCATGGAATCTAGATCACGGAGTATCTTAGATTTACCACATATCAGTGCATGACTTCCTTTCTGTACCCATTCATTACAAAATTACACAAATTATACCTTTCATTGGTAGACATAGGGAACAAATGACCAGCTGTTGCCAACAGTATTATCAACATCCTGTGTCTCTGTGGATGATCACATATCTGGCTTGTTATGGTACGCCTATGTTCACTAGCAGTAAGGCCTTGGTGGCATTCCAGATGACTGATATCATCGGCATGCTCTTCGTCCCATGATGACTGCATGCACTACAGAGATAGTCATTGTAAAAGTGCCCTGTCATGCAATTATCCTGCATTTAACCTGAATTAGTGCTGCATTTCATTGAGAGGGTGCAGCGGCTGCATCTGTATGTACACATTTGTTGATGCCAACATGGCTGTGATTCAGTTTGTAATATTGTGGGAGAGGTATGGAGAGTGATGTGGATGTTTATAATGCAACAGCTGTCATGCTGTGATGAACAACAACATTTTCCAATGACATTTCCAGAATGCAACCAGATACCAAAGGAGACCTGGCCTGGTGGTAACTTTGCTCTGTCTGGACTGCATCAAGCTTGTGAAGTAGCAGATTAGATGGAATTATAGTGAACCAATTACAAAAAAGGTAACTTAATTAAAATAAGAAAAAAGGTTGCCGAGTCCAGCATTATTTTATACAACATGAAGTAATGGTTTGACAACGACAATGATGCTTTCCAAATAACAATATGTCAAATGGATTAAATTGTCTCTGTTTCCAAAAGTATGTGAACATGACTAGTTACATTTTTGAGCAAGTCATCACAAATTCGTAACAGATTACATTCTGGAAGTAACTTCCCAAGCCTGGCCTGCACAATTTGCAGAACAAAAGAAAAGGAGTCTGTTTTAGTAGTGATTCAATTAGAAGAATTTAAAAGGGTTATTGCAGCTGATTCAAACAAGCCAAGAAAAACAAACCAAACACCAAAACATAAAATCTAAAAGGATACTTGCTTTCTTTCGACATTTCCAGGAGGTTCCCCCATGGGAATATGTCTTTTTCTCCCACTTAAGAGAGACCATCCCTCTCTCCTGTAACAGTGTGGCACACACTTCTCTCATCAGATGGGAGACCTTGGATAGCTGGGATAATGTCAAACTGTCAAGGAAACCGGCAATGTGCTGAAGGATCTCAAAGGGCAGTCTGCTCAGGGGATCTAGATTACGTGCACGATTTCGCAGCGGGCTGAGGGTTTTCCCACCCTCACAGAGGGATGAACAGACCACTGGCTGGAGGGCAAAGGTGCTGAGATCTTGACAATATTTGATGATAGCTTGGTGGCCAGCAGGATGGAATCTCGTCTGGCTGAAAGTGCACCCCAGGTAAGCTAAAGGGCACCGTTGCTCAAACCAGCCATTCAGACAGGCTTGTATGTCTGAGTGTGTATTCTTAAAATGAGAGTGGTATTCATCACGGCGGAAGAAGTGGCCACAGATATAATTGAAAGCCGAACTTATTTTATTATGTCTTCTTGTGACAGATTCTGCTTGAATATGCACATAAAGACCACTGGCTTTGTCTGTTGTGACGTCGGCAAGTGATGCATCGGGCTTGAATGGAGCTGATGAGAAGTTATATGTCTGTGTTCCTACATCTACATAGAGGCCGTCTGTTCCCACACTCTCCGAGATCAAATGTCCTCTCAGTTCCTTTTCCAAGGAGCACAACAATGTTGCACTAACTTCATCACTCTTTGGAAGATCCTCAACTGACACACCTAAATCTGCAGTGTCAACACTTTGGTGTGTGTTCTTAACCTTACGCATGGGGTCCTTCAAATGATTGCGTTTTGCCCGGTAGCTGGTAGGAACATTAAACGACCGGATAGTTTGAACCTCTATGGGCTCCAGGTTTCCATAAACAAAATCCCTTTCTCTTGGGGTGCAAGCAGCAAGTTGACCAAAATTAATTAACATTGCCCCATTGTGCACCATATACATGGTATATTCACCAATATTGGCCTCTTTGCCTAACCTCTCCAGGACCCCATCTTGCCATGGTGCAAGGCCAGTTGCACCATTCATGCTTGCAGTGGCAGCATTCTCCTGACTCTGATGTGACTCTCTTGTCTTTCTATGACTATTTGATGAATCTTGCTTTTCCTTTACACCACAAGAATCTGTTGCTTTATCCAGGTTTTTGACAGTTTGGCTGCATCCCTGCATCTCCTTCCTAAACATTCCCTCCCAGGAACTGTATTTTTCAACACTTTCTAAGTTCCTATTCTTGGCCAAAGCCTCCCTCTCCTCTTGACTCAATTCTTTATCCTCCATCCCTATGCAGTCACTTTCTGTAAGGTTACCACAATCAAAATAACTGGCAACTCCATCTTCAGGATTGGTGCTGCCCATAGCCATATCTTGAAGGGCAGGTTCCTCAGTGACCTCCATCAGTTCAGGAAAAATGTTCTTCATTTTGATGGACCTGAATAGCAGCTCTTGGTCCCTGAGGGCCGCAGCAACATCCAGATGCCCGTCGATCTGTGGGTCTCCTGACACATTTCTGTAGAAGGCCACGTCAGCATCCGAGACAGGCCAGCGGTTCCATTCCTGAGAGCAACTGACCACACTGGCAGGACAGACCTCCAAGTGCTTGGCAAGCCTGTGGCGGAGCATGGTGAAGGGACACCCATAGTCAGCATTGAGGCAGGGGACCTTCTCATTGGGACAGAGAAGCAGGTGCTCCTCTTCCTTGCACATATGCAGGGTGGCGCCACAGTTTTTACTGCATTTGACAACCACGCATGAGACAGAGATCTCCACCGTGACTTGACAGTGGATGTTGTAACACTTGTCACAATGCTCATGCTGCCCCACTGGGATCTTTCTGCTCTTCACCTTGAGAGAGAAATGATCAACAGAAAGTCTGAAACACTTCTTGATGTATATAGTGAAAAGTTATGAATATAAACTGGCTGCATTGTTAAGGCAGGGGAATATATTTTGAAGGTATTTTTAAGGCAGGCAAATTTTATTTTATTATTAATTTTAAATGTGAAAAGAAAAACACTTACCATTGTGGCTTATGTACACATGGATATGACCATCTGAAAATATTTCCATGACATAAAATTTTTAAGGTTTTTTTAATTTTATGGTATTACATTTTTATACATATAAGTCTATCGTTAACATATTAAGCTATTCCATTAATTATATTATTAATATTTACATGTCTATGACACATTATGGGGAAAAAGGAAAATGGAAATAAAGGAAGTTTGCTCTGACAGGCAGTTATAAGCATTCAGAAAGTCTAATAAACCTTTATTGTCTATATTACCTTTAAGATACAAAGAGGAATAACATTTTCAGCAAAAACAACATAAGCAATTCTGAAAATATGAGGAAAATATATGTTTTGTTGAAGAAACTAGAAAAGTTAACACCAGGATCAACACTAAAATCTCTCACCCTTTGTTCCTCTGTGCTTGTCACCTTGTGTTTGCTTGCACCTCTGAATAACCTCTGCACTGTGTCTGGATATTATAAATAGACCAAACAGAGGCCAGGCAGGCCAGTGTGACGGGGCACCATTGTCACACAGCCATTAAGAGGCAAGGTCAAGTTACAGCTTCCACTATCACTGAACTGTGAGTGTGTGGCAATAATATGACATGTACTGTAATCAAGGTTCTCAACAACTAAACATCAGTCCATCTACATGCTACATCTTTCACTCTCTACATGATGACGATATAGGGTTTATTCTTCCTTTTGCAGCAACTGTACAATTTCAATAATTTCCTTATTTTCCTTCCAAATTGAGATAGTTGCCACATGAAAAAGAGACACTCCACTTCTGTACATTTTAAAGGATTTTATAGGAGGGATCCTCTGTTTTTTAGGGTTGTTTTTTAGAGATGGCCTATTAAATGATGAACTATAGGTGATGATTTCCCCACCCCCTAAAAACATGTATAGCATTTTAGGTAGTAGTTTTTGCACTCACATTTGTGTTGATTCATATTTTCCACTAGATGTCAGTAGCAGACTTTAAAAAGCTTGAACAAAAAACATGTTTCTTCAGCAGGTGTCTCCACTGTCGGGTAAAGGCCATTACCTTGATTTGTCAACTAATTTTGGGTGTGAATGTAAGGTCAAGGTTAAAATGGTGTTGTTTCTTCTTTTTGATAATGAAATCAAGTTTGAAAATCTGCAAACTGCAAACACATCTATAGTATTCTAGGTTGTTTTTGGTAGCAGTAGGAGGACTAGATGTATGGCCATCAAATTAAACTGGCTTGTACATTGGCTACTGCACAACAACACAAATCATTCTGGAAGTCGTCATGCAGCTATTTTTTTCACCTGGCACAGATTACAATGAACAGCTTGTCAGAGGCAGCTGCTTGGATTTCTATAGGCACTGTAATCAACATACATTTCATCAAGAGGCTGTGATTTAAACGAAGAAACAAATCTTGCTGCTTCAAATGTCTTGCTAGTACTGATAACAGCAGCACAGCTGAGATTGGGGAATGCTGCTGTTTGGTGGTAGATTAGATTTGTACAGATTTCAGATTGCTCTCAAGCAGGTGTACTGAATGAAAGACATGTTGACAAAATATTGTATTCAGTATTACTGTTGTCACATTTACTGATGCCCCTTTCAATAAACTCTGGCTTAACTGAATGGGCTGGCAATGTTTCACTTTGAAATAGCTTTATTCCAAATCTTCATAAATATTTCAAATCTCCATGTTATCTAATTACTAATTTACAAGAGTGTAGCAGCAAAATGTAAGGATAAACCACTATGTTTGTACATTTTGCACCGACATTGTGCTGCTACTACTTTGTTTGTAACAAGGGTGGAAGTAACACATTATATTGACTCTAGTTACTGTGAGTAAGTAGCTTTTTAGTGTACTTGTACTTTTTTACATATTTTGTGAATTTTACTTTTACTTAGACTGAAGTATTTTACTTTACTACATTTTAAATCACATACAGAGTACAAATGCTGTAGGCTCTCCTCCATTAGCATTGCATCAGAAACTGGACAATGGCCAGTTGCATCTTTACCAAACCTACACAAGCATGAGGAGGAAATATTATGTTAACTAACTGTAAAATTAAATGCTCAAATGTATATATTATTTTCCTTCACATTAACCCAAAAGCCATCCATCCAGCTATAGTATTATTGGTTTGTGTTAGCTTGGTTGTTGCTAGCTAGTTCATAGAGTCTTGCTAGCTAACTGGTTAGCTAGTAGCAGAGGATTCATCAATATAATAACCTTTTAAAACTCATAAACAAACAAATATTACATTTTCATTTTTATTATCATAGATCACTTAGGCACTATGATGCTATCATTTACTTTATTATTATTATTTTTTAAAAGTAACTCAGTAACTTTTACTCTAAGTACATTTTAATTGAGCTACTTTATTTAAATATAATTTTAAACCAGTAATTTTCCATCAATGAGCAAATTAACAGCACTTTGACTTGAGTAGGATATTTTAGTCTACTCTTCACCTGGTAGGTACATTGTATATTGGCATATTACCGATGCACAAGATCTGTGGTAACTAATGCTTACTGTTTACTTAAAATAGTGGCTGTGATGTCCTGTCACTGGAAAATGACAGAAACCACTTTTATTAAGACCCCTTTTAGCACTCAGTTTGAACCTGGCAGCTCAAAAAGAGGATAATTACTGAACAGGATAAATCCGAACAATTCTAAGGCTATGGGTTAATGATTCATGATTCACTCTAATCCCATGTTCTAAAATGTGGCTGGACAACTTTAAATAGAGAAGGAAAAAGTGATTCATATCCAAGCCTTTAAAAAGGTAGTGAGCACACAGCAGGGGTAATATAAAGTATCATTATTGGATTCAAACTTTATGTTCAAAGTGTGCCTCAGTACACCAATATACAAAGTACAGTACTTCCTCAGATGTTCATACAAACACTGCATACCATAAATCTCACCCAATTCTCTTTGAGATTTTCCCTCATATTGCCGCTCATATTCTCTTATATCCGTCTAGTTTCCCATCTAGTTTATTATCCCTATATCAAATATAATAATAAGTCCCAAACCATAGAGATGATGTATGGAAAAATGCATCGCCGAATTTCCAAAGACTTTAGAAAGCTATGAAAATGTATATTATGAAGATGAAAAAGTGCCAACCCCCAGAAAGCTGTGCTTGCTCAAATAGGCGTTTGAAGTTTTAGGGTGATAAGCGAAAGACTATGTGTCCTTATCTCAACTCATTGCATTTTTTGGCAGGTGAAAACCATATAGTGGAAATCATAAATGGTCTTTTAACATTCAGAATGTCCTTGTAATGATGTCTAACCTTCAAGATCACTTCACTGCTACTCAAAACCACTCATTTTTTTGCTATTTTGTATTTCTTGGAGGGGAATATGGAGACTAAAAGGACTCATTCATAACTGGAAACCATCTCCATCACCTTCAAGGCACTAAAGCCAGCCTTCATGATATGATGCTGCAAATGACGCCATAGCTGTAGGATGTGTTCTACAGTATATGCCTTTGGATGGGTGTGATACTGCTAGTCCCTTCTGGACCACATATTGTAACATATGGTCAGGAAAAAATAAGAGTTTTGTGGATACCCAAGCTCACACCCAGTTTTTTATACATAACCACCGGGCATTTTCTCCCCCCTCCATTTAATTGAGAGGGAGTCATACACATTTTCTTTTAAATTCCTTTTCAGTTCAAGCTCTTCCACCCTCTTGCTGGACCTGATTGAGGAGAGGGAGATGGCTTGCTAACCCTAACCAATGAACATGCAAATGTTTATGGGCATATCAATTTAGCTTCCAGCCTTTCTGAACCCAATATTCTGCTTTTAATTACAAAGACTAATTAAAGCCACCTTGTAATGATGTCTTTATAGGTTCCCTCCAGGACAGGGTGCTTTGTCTCATTTTGCAACATTAATGGAGAATACATTGAAGAATGACAAAATCTCAAAAATTACAAATGAGACATTTGACTCAACTTGTTTTCATAATGGTAGGAACTAATAACTGCGGCAAGGAATACTGAGTAAAAGAAAAGTTGTCAGCACCCAAGTCATTTCACGCCCAAACAACAGCCATAATAAATGATAGATCATATAAAATTCATGAAAGTAGTAAAGCAGCTTGATGTAGACAAGCTAAATAATAAAGTGCCACTGAAGCCATTTATTAGCTCTGTGTCTTGTCCCTGTGGGAGAATCTAAATGCATTGCTCTGCAGAGGTCTAACAGTAGAAATGACAAAAAAAACATCTAAATTGTGTGCGTTGGATAGACCTCCACAAGGTTTGGCTTACTGGTGGTCTGATGTCCATATGGAGTGGTCTGTGTGTGTGTGTGTGTGTGTGTGTGTGTGTGTGTGTGTGTGTGTGTGTGTGTGTGCGCGTGTGCTAGCACTGAGATGAAATGTGGGGAGAAACCTGTTGAATATTTGTGTTTTACGCTATTTTTTGTTTGGTTGGTTAAATGAGTGGGCATGGTTAGTTATGGGTACATTCTTATTTAGTGACATTAGACTGTTATGTGGTATGGCACTATTGCAGTTATGTCACAAATCCCTATGCAACCACAAGGGATCCAGTGGAGAATTAGCTGTATACAAATAATGCCTAAATGTATAACAACCAAACAAAAAAAAAGAGAGATACCTGAAAAAGATTGTTGCAGCGTGGCTGTAGATCCATTGAGTAACGTTCTAAGTAAAAGTGAATTGTCTGATGAGGTAGATTTGTTTCCAAATGTAGGTTACTGTGTCGTATCTTTAGCTCTAGTCTCTACCTCAAAGCACTATGACTAGTAGCTTGTTAAGAGTTGAGTTGAGTTTTTGGCTTTGTTAGGCAACTAGCCAGCAGGCTAATTTAGCAAAGCAACCAATGTTAATGCAACTACTACCCACTACTAATACTAGCTTCTACTATAATGTTTCCAATAAGACAGTGATGTTTAGCTAACCAGGTACGGTGATATGCTAGATAGGTAAAACATGATCAGATTTATCAGTGGCAAAATGATCTATTCCCAGTCAAACCACGTCTACTGAATTCTGTTGTATGTTTAGAGACACAATCAGTGGCTCATATTATATGGTGGATTTGGTGGATCTAAATGCAGGTCTAACATGCAGAGACTGCTACTGCATCCCTGTGTTAACCGGCCAACATATTGTTGTAGGTGTGTGTATTTTGTATGCAGATCATTCTTTGTCACCAGGTTCCAGCTTATTGTCTCTCAGTTCCTGTTGCTGGCCTGTCGTAATGTATAATTGTATCTGGGATTGACAAAAAAGCAGCAGAATGCCACACAACAGACATTGATGAAGATAATTTCTTCTCTGGTGTTGGACCCAAAATAGTCTCTGTGTGTTTCTGCTGTTGTGGGTCTGGATGATAAGGAGCAGACACTGATAAGAGACCTCAACGGAACCGCGGGATATCACTCCCATGGCTAACCTTGTACTACTTTCCCAACAAGTTTAGTAATGCATCTCAGAGGTGTGTGTGTGTGTCAGTGTGGGTGTGCATATGTGTGCTTGCTCATATTTACATGTTTTGATATTATTGTATTGGAAGGATAAATGATTAATATCTTGCATTTGTAGCATTGTTGGGCTGGTTGCAGCTGTGACTATAGGCATTGGTGAGCTAGCTAAATACACCAATTAAATATCTAATCCATGCAGCTCATCATTTTACATGATCTGACATCTTGCTATGGACCTGTACTGATGTTACAAGCTAGAATGGGAAGGAAGGAAGGAAATGAACACATATAGAAGAAAATGAAACAAACAAGTGCAGATGAAATTGAAAAAGACATGCTTTAATGCCTTTAATGGGTGACTAATGATATTGATTCAATCTAATTGCAATACAGGACTAATGGCCCTTCTGCAGACAATTGAGATCCACTGAATCAGAAACAGTAGATAGGTGGGTTAGTGCCATATGCAAACAGGGCCTTTATCTAGATCTGTATCCACACGTGTAACTCTTGCCTAAAAAAATATTCAACATCTTGATCTTGAGAATTTGTCTCAGCCAATAAGTTTGATGCTCATCGGGTCGATTCAATTTTGTTACATACAAAGTATGCAGACTAAATAACATGGTGGGCTTCTCAAACTATGTACAAGTATTGCAAAGACCTACAGCAAAGATAACGTCACTACTTTTTAAACTCAAAACACCACAGTCAGGATATCCTCGATTAAACCCCAGGGATCAGGAGTGTATGAAACATCCCGCTGCTGTTCTCCAATTACTGCCACCATGTTTACCCCTGCCTACAGCTCCTCTCCAAACGGGGCGTGGCTCAGCCACCCAACTCCAGGGGAACTGCCGCTGCGTCCCCAGTGAATGAAGAAAAATGTATTCACTACTGAGATACTCCTACCGCAGACATCTAAATAGCAATCATTTGTCCTTTCTGCTGCGTTCCCAGTGCTGTGGATGACCTCATGGCTGGAAGCACGCATGGTTAAACCACTGGAGGAGAAACTAAGTTCACAGCATGTGAGGATCATGGGTAGAGAATGACGGTTTTACTCTTGAATAGTGGGTTATTTCATCCATACATAAATGACTGAAACCATGCATCTCTAATATATATAACAAAAACACATTTTCTGAACCAACTAATTTTTACAACAAACAAAGCAATGCAGCCACTCACGATAATGCAGTTGTGTTTTGAGGGATTTTCTGCAGGAGGCAGGATGATGGCATTGGGTATCAGTGACTATGTAGATGTAGAAATAGCCCCATAAAACCCTGTGGATTAGCCATAGCTAAATCCAGAGGGAAATCACAGAGTTGTCTCTGTCAGACAGCCAACCCTGTAGTTCTAAATGGGATGAATCAGAGAGTAAACGCTCAGGTCACTGCCGCAATATTGATTGCCAATGGTAGATGTCTGATTCTCTTTCTCAAGTCTCTTTCACCCTCCACCTTCACAAACACACACACTAACACACACACACACACACACACACAAACACACGCAAGCAGTTGTAGATTTCTCAATACCTACATCAAATAGTTTAGTTAGTTTTGGATTACTGGACTGAATTTATATTATAACTACGTTAGTGTTTCTAATCTCACAATTTAGATGCCCTTTCCCTTCCATCTTGTTTCAAATGTATCTGTAATATGATTACTGGATGCTTTCTTCTTGGTATTTTTTACTTAACTGTAACAGATTACAGTTACTGTGTTTTAGAATTGGATTACTGTAATGTCAATGCACGTGCCCAGCACACAACAACACTAAAATAAAAGCTATACATTGTCTTATATCACATTAATTTTCTATGAACATCCATATGATGCTGTATTCTTAGTCTGAACTTGGTGTGTTCAAGGACATCAACATTTGAATTGGCACCAGATGTACTTCAAAATGTTGAAGATATGCTGTACAAATGGGTTAAAACATAAAATGGTGCATACATGGCAATTGCTTTCATAGATTCAGTTCTAATTTACAGTGGAAATGTATTTCAATGGGCATATTTTCAACATACAGTATCATTCATTGACAGACATTATTTTGAAGGCTTGGTGGGGTGTTTATTGAAGTCCTGACCCCATCCTACGCTCATTAAATTGATTCATGGATTCAATAAGTGGGGCACAGGCAGCAGGTGTGCATGTTGGTGTGCACACAAGGCTCACAGGCATCCATCACCCTGATCAGGTATCTTCAAGTCCAACTCCATCTAACACTCTCACAAGACCCCTGCAGATGTTGCTGGCTTGCAGCCCATTTGAACCCACCGTCTATGCACATGTACATGTATTAACAGACACACACACAAACGGACAGACACCCTTCTGCTTCATCTTGGCCTCATTCAGGCCAAATGGCAATAGGGGTTAAACTGTCTTTGGAAAAGAAATCTTTCATCTTGCACTAGACATTAAATGCCCCACAACTAAAACAGAAAATGTGACATTTTTACATTCTTCAATTAATTTATACAAGCAAAACGAGAATGCAACAGTTGTTTATGTGTTTTTAATTTGTAGCGACGCTGAAAAGGGTTAGCTTAAATTAGTAATATGTGCAATGGGAGTACAACAGACATGTGAATTAAGGCAGATTGTTTAATACTGTCTAATTTAACCCCTGTACCCGTGGACAATTTGATCTGCATTCATAAACATTTCCCATTGTCTCTCATATTGAAAAATAATAAAGAAAAGTTTATACGCTGCTTCATTTGTACTGGCATACAGATTTAATCCTCCATAGAGAATGAATTGGAAAAAGCTGAAAAGTCCACCTTGACAGTAGCTAGCATGATGTTCTAAGGGAAATGTCCTCAGGCATTTATACCTGAAGCAGTGCATTTTCCCATGCTGGTTGACTAACAAAACAAAAAATATAAATATTCTAGCAAAACTTGATTTTGGCTCTTAGCGTTACAAAATATCACTTTTTGCTTGTGCCATCTGTTTCCTTGTTGTTACTAAGACTATCTACTGTCTACAGCAATCTGTGGGATGTGACCATACATGTCATTGTCCTCAAAACAATGTCATCATCATCTCATGGCGCTCTAACCCTATGTTGCAAAAAAATAAATAGGCAAAAGCATGCAAAGTCAATGGAAAGAGGCATGTGCTTGTGCTTAGCTAAATGAAGAGTGGGGTTGGTCCACTGGTGGCAGCCCTGCAGAAGGTGACTGCCTTCCAGACATCACTCAAGGAAAAAACACAGATTGGAGCCTTGGCAGGACAATCACATGCATTTTCTGTTCTTAGTGATTTTCTTTGGCATTATTGAAACTACATGGTACCCTTGAAATACTACAGAATGAATGCTGAATATGGTACATTGGATTTATTTACACAGCAAGCTTACTGCATGATTGTTGTATCAAGCTTAATGTATAATAACTGTATTTGTTATTGTAGCTATTGTAATAACTGTATTCTGAGCACACAAGCTATTTTTTAGGCAATTTCCTGCAACTGGATTTCCTTGAAAGTAATTGTAGTAATTCCTGGAGGGAGAGCATTTTCATTCACTTTCCCTACCCATTCTGGTAACTCTGAATACTTACTTGAACACTTCATTGTTCTTTAATGTGTTGCAAATTGTAAAACTGTTTTTTAGATGCATAGTATACATGAAAAAGATCTATGAGTATTTGATGAGGAAGAGCTTTCGTTGTTTGCTCAACATTATTCCAACATTATTCCATTAACACCACTTGATGTCTTTTGGAAAAGAGATTATTTTATTTTTATTCAGGTGTTTATACTTAAGTGTAGAAGTAAATAAGGAGAAAAATGTACTAATAAATTAACTTAACAAGTTGTATTGATAATTCAGTCTCCATGATGGAAGTGAACAGGACTAACAAGAGCTGTTTGTCATGCTCATGGAATATGTTTACCAATTATTACACCATCAAGGTTATCTCATTTACGTCTATTTCTGTTCCACAAAGAAACTGTGCATGTTTCATTAATTATAACACATGCATAGTGTCGTGTTGCATAAAAAATAGGTGTGCATACTTTGATGTTCTGAAGTGGTTTCACACTGAAATAGACACTTTGATATTGAAGCGTGTAATTAACAAAACTTTTCCATCTATATATCACATTTTTAACTCCATGTTTTATTCAACAAAGTTCTTGAAAGCTAAGAGAACTTTTAGATGTTCTAAGTCTATCAATTAATATTATTCACATTAATACCATACAGTCGGATAACAAATGAACACATCCTTGATGTTATTAATGTGACAATTCCAACTATAATTTATGAAAATGTATGAAAGTTACAAATTAATTTCCAAATTAATATGATGAATTTGGAATCATAAACATGATGTTTTAAAATCTAATGCCTTTACATAAATAGATGACCAGATGAATAAGTTTCCCAGTTTTTGGGAAGGACTTCAAAAGCTTATATCCAAATGAGAAAATGATTATTCAGCAGTTCATATCTTTTAAAAAAAAAAGCAGACATATTAAAATAAGTGTGTTAAAAGGTTGCCCCTTGCCTCAATTACCTCATTCCTCATCCCTGCAACTGCAACATAAATGTCTATATGACCATTATGGTTATTGATGGCTTTGATGGGGGTCATTATACATGCTGTGGGCAACATATGCTCTTTCAGTGCTCTCGAAAGTCTAGTGGGGTTTAGAGGACTCCCAGAAGGACGTGTGTCTAGACCTCCGATGTTTACACAAAACCAATTATGTGCTTCTATTTTCATTGCTATTGCCAAGCATGTACAATTGTATGTGTATTTTCAGTCAATGTCTAAATAGTGTTTTTCTCATTATGATGGTGCTTGATTCATTGAATTGACCTGTGCACAAAGAGGCTATGGAATATCAATGGAGTGCCGATGGGCAACAACAAGTGAATTGTGAAATCAGTAATTAGATTGTGTATAATAGACAGCATGAAGTAAAATGATGCTATTTTGGTGTGAAGCATAAAGCTATATTTAAAATGAGTATGTTTTTGAAACCCTGATCACAAGCATGCCTTGTCTTGTTCATGTCATGCATTAACGTTATACTCCAGAGAGTTGAGAAAAAACCTTACGTGGGATACCATTACTTCACTGTAACATCCCTATGGGTGACGACCTCACTGTCACTTGCTGACTTCATCTTAGATATCTAGCGAATGACATGTCTTTCTATCTTTGCAGTATATTCCTCAGAAACAATAATAAAAATAGCAATCATATACATTAAAGCGTAACATTACCTGTATAAAGGAGATTAAAGAATGCCCTCCAAACTGGGATTTAGTTGAAACGTGGAAACAAGAATGTGTCATGAAACCTCTCATTTATTACTGCATAATGTGTCTGCCTACTTTCACGGTTTCTGATTTTCATACACTTGTTCCATGGGGGAAAAAAAAACAACTGGCAATTTCAAGCTACATTTATCACCACTGACTTAAAATAGCTGTGATGCTGTCATTTGTGAGTGCTGTTTAAGGAGGGATTTGCTGATGTGCCCAGAGCATCTGTTTTGGTGTACTCTGAACAATCGCTTTTCCTTTGATTTAGACGTCAAAGGTGAGAGATCCACTGCAGACTAATGGATAGAGCTACAGTGAAGATTGGAGGAGTATTTCAATCTGAAGTCCAACAGGGAAAAGGCAAACCTGGTCCAAAAGTTTTGGAATAATGTGCTTTCCTATTACAGCGTGAGCCACATGCAGCTGTTGTTTTGGTATACATTTATTCATAGGCCTCCTTACAGAAACATAGGCTTTGTGAAATAACACAGTTTTGGGGATTTGATTCACTTGTGCCCACGACCCGAGGACACCAGCTTGATTTATTTTGTTTTTCCTTAAATTAAAAAAAGCGGTGATGATTTTTAGCTGGAATAAACAGCAGTGAAGTATTTCTCATATGCAATCAGAAAATACAATCACTTTAATTGCCAAGTACAAAGAATTTGTCTTGGTGTCACTGGCTTAGACGCATGCTGAGAGTTTCACAGCACAGACTGACACACATGGTACAAGGACATTAGGAAAGCAAATCCAAGGGACTGTGCAAAACATACTGTAGGCAGTATATAGACTATATGTGCAAATGGATTTATATACATTCAGTGTTCTGTAGTGTGTATTTGAGCAGTCATGTAGCATGGTGCTGGAGCAAGTAGTGACCAATGGCCAATAATGCATCAATCCACAGGTTATCCAAACAGAATGGGATGCAGGATGCATAAGACACGTTTTTGAGCATTAGTAGGCCTTAATTTGTGTGTCTTAAAAGTGTCATGTGCCAGGTATACAGTACAAAGGGTTATGCAGAAATTGTAGTAGTGCAAGATGATGCCAAAATGCTTGGGTAACAGTAAGTGTTAAGGTTTACCAAGATTTATATTGGGAGGAGAAACCCAGATATTGAGGGCTTGAGTCTTAGGTTAACTGGTTAAATAGGGTGGCAGCTCTTGGGGAGAAGTTGTCAAGGGATGGTAGTCTTGGATTTAATGGACTGGTATCATCTCCCAGAGTTAAGAGAGAGGGGAAGTCTTTGGAACAGATGGTTATTTTGGTGGCCAGGTTCAGTGTCAAGCCTTCCTGCAATTTTCTTTACCCTGGCATCATGCAGTTCCTTGATAGACAGCAGCTGACAGCCAGTGACCTGCTCGACAGTGTGGGCAATATGCTGGAGTTTGTCCTTGGAGCTGGAGTAGGCAGAACAATAATAGACTATATTGGAAGATGTGAGGATACTTTTGATTAGGCTCTACAGATATGGACCAGGATTGGCAGATGTTTAACTTCATTACTTGCTGCAAGATGAAATCATCTTTTGCACCCTCTTGACTAGGCAGGAGATGTTCTTGTCCCATTTGAGGTTGTCGCTGATAGTGATCCCAGGAATTTGAATGACTCAGCTGGGTGTAAGCTGTTGATTTTCAGAGAAAAATGAGAAGGTAGCCTCCTTCGTCGTCTTCAACAGTTTTAAGAGTATTGGGCTCCAGGTTATTCACAGCACTCCATGACACAACATGGGCTACCTCACACCTGTACATGGACTCACCGTTGTGAGTTTGAGGCCCATCAGAGTGGTGTCTTCTGCAAATTTGAGTAGTTTGATGGGGTGTGGCTGGAGGTACAATCATGGATATACAGAGAGTAGAGCAAGGGGCTAGAGCAGACATTCCTGTGGTGCACCTGGGCTCACAGAGAGGCGATTTAACAGGCAAGGTTCCAGCTGGCCAACTTCCTATCCACCAGCAGATTAAGAGGGAGCAGTTCCAGGATGATGGAGGTGAATATGGCACTCAGGTCAATAAATATGATTCACATGAAGGAGCTATGTGTGTCCGAAGTCCCATGACAAAGTGCAGACTCATGTTGAATGCATCATCCTTTGACAATCTGTCCTGTTAGTAGGGTTAGGGTAAAAGAGTCTGTGATGTTTTTGAAGTAGGACAGTACCAATACCAGACACTCAAGTCTGTGAGCAAAGTAATCTTATTTGAATTGAGAAGAGGAACAATAGTGGATGATTTTAAGCAGGTTGGGACTTGGCAGGACTCCATGCAGCCAGCTGGTCGGTGCAGTGTCTCAGGGTATCTGCTGAGATTCCATCAGGCTCTGCAGCTCTCTTATTATTAGCTGCCAAAAATGTCCATGTCCCTTCTCTTCTGTGACAAGGAGGAGACAGGCAGGATAGCAGGCAGGTCAGAAGACTGATGAGGTTTGAAGTGGAGAGGGGTGTAGTACTGGCTGTTGCAAGCAGGGCCAGCCCCAGCTTTTAGGGGATTCTAAGTAAAATAATTTTGGGAGGCCCCCATTCTTGGACTTAGATTCATGTAGAGTCCATCTTGAATCCATAACTTAAATGCACCTTTATAAAAACACTTTTGAAAGAACAAACATCACACATTTAACTTGTGGATCTTCTGATGCAAAAAACGAACCAAAACGGCAACTTTCACTCGTGTAGCAGTCAAAGATAGCTGGTCATAAATAATACCTAAAATAAAGAAGCCCTGAACTCCTTATCTGTTGTTTGTTTAGACCATCAAGACCCTCCCTCTGTCTCAGTCAGTCCACTGGACGAGCCATGCCTCCAAGCATGCACACAAAATGATTAACATCAGAAAGTTAAATTGTATATAACAAAAGAAACGCAACAATTTCAAAACAAAAAAGTAAAAATAGAGGATAGAAATGTGCTAAGGGAAATCTGGACATGATTGTAAAATAATATGTATGAAATTATTGCGAAAATACCAAAATATATACCAAATATACTTAAAGAGCAGATTAAAATGTGATATGCATGACACTGACCTCAGTCAATCAAGCCAATCAGATTTATAGTCTGCTTCTTGCCTGTCAACACTATCATACACTCACCGGCCACTTTATTAGGTACACCTTGCTAGTACCGGGTTGGACCCCCTTTTGCCTTCAGAACTGCCTTAATTGTTCGTGGCATACTTTCAACAAGGTGTTGGAAACATTCCTCAGAGATTTTGGTCCATATTGACATGATAGCATCACGCAGTTGCTGCAGATTTGTCGGCTGCACATCCATGATGCAAATCTCCCGTTCCACCACATCCCAAAGGTGCTGTATTGGATTGAGATCTGGTGACTGTGGAGGCCATTGGAGTACAGTGAACTCATTGTCATGTTCAAGAAACCAGTTTGAGATGATTTGAGCTTTGTGACATGGTGCATTATCCTGCTGGAAGTAGCCATCGGAAGATGGGTACACTGTGGTCATAAAGGGATGGACAT
>OOFE01045408.1:0-12445 GCA_900323365.1 Monocentris japonica | reverse complement strand
TTTGCATGTGCCTATGTATGCGCGCACACACATGCACACCAAGGAATGCACACGCATGACATTCTGATTTACATCCAGAGCAGGTTGTCGTGGTAATGAGTGTTGATTGACACTTGGTTTTGTTGTCTCATTAGAGTGGATCTCGGCTGCCAGTCAAGGTGGCAGGGGATGGCATAAGTGGGGCATGGTGGATTGCCAGGTTATTTTTGGTGGCATTTGATGTTGGGATGTGTGTGGATGTGTGTGGCTGTTCAGACACGTGTGGGTTCGTGAGTGTGCATGTGTGTGTGTATGCGTGGGAGGACAGGAACTGAGAGGAGTTGTGTTGAACACCGATAATCACAGTGATGTGTTCCAGCTGAGATGGTGTCGACAGAAACTTCTCTCATCTCTGTGGCAAAGAGGTTCCCTGATTTGCCACAGAACATTTATCTTGTCCCAGAGATAAAAATGCGCCTGCTTTGTGAAAATATGCAACCACAGAAAACTCATTACACATAATGACAGCTTTTACATTGAGTGTTTATGTTGCCAGCTATGTGGAAATTACAATGAGTCTCTAATATGGCTAACCAGACAGTAAAGAAAATAATTTCAGCTGTCCTGTACATATTACGTCAATCAGAGCAACACAAATGTTTAATTATTGGTAAGACTCCCACATTGTCCTATAATATTAGATATAGAAGAGTTACAAATGCTGCCAAAGGAAGAAAAGTGATTTATGTGTGTGCATATGTGTTGTGTTGTGTTGTGTTGTGTCTTTGGCATTTCTATATTTCATTGATTTTTCATCTGTTTTATTGTTTTGGCTTATCAGTACCCTACAGCTTAGGAAGAGTAAACCTTTACAGTGATGAAAATGACTGCAGTGTTATTTGACTTCAGGTGCAGCATGGGAGTGGTTGGGAGGGTGACTGAGGACGGTCGCTGTAGTGATTGAAGTTGGTGCCTCCTCCCTCTCTCTCCTCTCCCAGCTCACAAATGCCGCCATCCATCCCCTGCCATGTAAGACCTTATCAAGGTGTCTGTCAACACATTCACCACTTTTTCCCTGCAGACAAATGTTTCCTTTTACCCTCAACCAACTTCTCACAGTTGGTATTGTCAAGCGACAGTTCTCTTTGAAGGAGTCATTTTTCAGTTCAGCATTTCAATGCCAGATCATGTCAATCCAGACAAATGGGAATCCTGTGGAAAATGTTTTCTCTGAGAAATCAACCTATGGTTATACAGATTGGTTTCTAGCTATCAAACCAGCTTTAGTACTGTTACTACTGACCTGTTTTGGCCTGGCATCTTAGGGGACACTGTAAGTGTTATCAGTGAATGGGGTCTCCACTCACCAGCCTAATAACCAGCCTTCAGTGAGCAAACACAGAGTGTCATTCCCAGATAAGAGGGTAGGAGCACACAGCAGAAAATTGAAACAACTGGGGATAAAGAACGGGTCTTTTGAACACACAAAGACAGAAATGTTCTGTTGAGGAGGCCATTTCATAGACTTCATAGATTTTGATGCTGATTTTGATCTAACAAATCTGGGTTTGGCGGATGTGTTCTCCTGGCATCCGCCAAACCAAGATTTGTCCATCAGACTGCCAGATAGTGAAGCGTGATTCATCACTCCAAAGAACACGTTTCCACTGCTCCAGAGTCCAGTTGCGGCGTGCTTTATACCTCTCCACTTTACACCACTTTACACCACTGGCATTGCGCGTGGTGATGTGAGGCTTGCGTGCAGTTGCTCAGCCATGGAAACCCATTTCATGAAGCTCCCGACGCACAGTTCATGTGCTGATGTTGCTTCCAGAGGCAGTTTGGAACTCTGTAGTGAGTGCTGCAACAGATGATTGGCGATTTTTACGCGCAACGCGCTTCAGTACTCGTTGGCCCCGCTGTGTGAGATTGCGTGATCTACCACTTCGTGGCTGAGCTGTTATTGCTCTTAGGCGCTTCCACTTCACAATAATAGCACTTATAGTTGACAGGGGCACATCTAGTAGGGCAGAAATTTCACGAACTGACTTGAGGCAAAGGTGGCATCCTATGACAGTGCCACGTTTATAGTCACTGAGCTCTTTACGACCCATTCTATATGTTTGTCTATGGAGATTTCATGGATTTGCTGGATTTTATGCAACTGTTAGCAATGGGTGTGGCTGAAACAATGAGGACAAACTTCTCTATCTTCTCTTGAATGGTAGAGATGGGGCATGTGTGTGTGTGTTTTTCTGAGTAAGAATGTTAAGAGTTAGTACATTTCACACTAACAAGCTTTTACCATGTGGGATAGACACTGACTTTTGGTTTTTTTTTGTGATTGTCTGCAGGGTGCCAAGCTCCCCATGTCCATCATCATAGTTGGAGTTGGTCAGGCTGAGTTTGATGGTATGGTGATTTTTGTATGGTAAATGAAAAGTAAAATATGTAACAAAAAAAACCTCCACAAAACATTTAGTATTACTCTCCACGCATGGGGCTGAAAGGTGTCAAGTCAGTACTGTTGAGAAACTAATGAAAACACACTGATGTTCATGCCATCTACATTAGTCAAGTCATTTAACTGATTGAAATTTAACTAACATTGAACTAATTGACATTTTAAATTATACAACTTACAACCTGGTATTGTTACTGCCAGCACTAAAACTCTGGCAATAATTCAGAAAAATACCCAAGAGAGAATTGGGCTTGCGTAGGTGGATGCAGGCATAATTGTATAAGAAGTGACTGAGGTTAATTGCTGGATTTGTAGTGTTGAGAGTAGTAAGTAAGCCTTAATTGCACAGAGGCCCCAATAAGGGACTTATTAGTTGATTAGACACGCTATAAAGAGAGATTAAAATTGCAGCTGAGCATTCCCCCTCTGTTACTAAAGCGAAAGGTGTGACATCATGAGCTAGTCCAGTGGGTTCAGCTGTATCTTTGCTTCAATAGGATGTCAGATAAAATTGTCTTTCTTTTAGTGGCAGCTCCTTACTTGTGTTTGTGTGTGTGTGTGTGTGTGTGTGTGTGTGTGTTCTCTGTGTCTTAAAGCTATGGTGGAGCTGGATGGGGATGACATCAGGATCTCATCCCGAGGGAAGCTGGCTGAGAGAGACATTGTTCAGGTGACTGCCCTTTCCAGCATGAAAGAAACATTGACTGTATTCACTGCATGTATCTAAAGATTACAGCTGCTTATGGGACCAAAATCAGGCTTGGATCAGCGTGGTGTCTGGGTTGTCATCTGCCAACAAAGTCAGAGCCTGTTGTTATCAAGCTTGACAGAATTACTCCTAGGAATCATGGCTGTGACCAAAAAACAGCTTAAAGTAGACCTACCAACCAACTGTGTCCTATTTGTCTATGCCTTTGAACAGATGAGGCTATAAAGAAACATACAGCCTACCCAATATTGAAAATGATAAATACATTTCAAGTTTAAGTTTGTCTAGTCTGTGGCCACCAGAGAAGGATCAAAATTTCTACACAAAGCCTGCACCTATTTACAGTAAATACTGTCATATTATATGTTTTACATACACATCCATTGTGTTGGCACATACAAATGCTTATTTGTCTCAAAACGCCATCTGTTGCCAAAGACCATGTCTTGGGAACTACAGGCTCCCCTATATTCCCATGCAGATAAGCATTTTGTTCACAGAACGCCTCAGAGAACTATCACACCGTTATGACAAACTCATGAAACAAACTCAGATGCTCGATAACATCTGGCTGAGTCAGAAATTAGTTTTGATGTTTGATATTTCTCTTCCTGGCAAACTTGCAGCGCATAATTGGATTTACAGAATAAACTTAAAAACCAAGAGGCAAACCTTTAAACTGAGAGTTAGCGATGCTTTCAAACAGTTGCTTCCCATTACAGAATCACTGCAGTTCCAATAGTCACGTAGAGTTTTTCAGTAACAGACAATACCATGACAATTCCTGTGCCTCTAAAGGAACAGTGAACAAATAACTCTCACTTGCACAACAATTTAAACATTTTCAAATGGACCAGTTGGCCAAAGTTATTTTAAGACTGATCTAAGCCTTAGTTTGGCTTAGTTAGATCACTCTGATATAGGTTGCATTATTTTAAGCTGAAAACTAAGAGCCATCCTTCCCCTGGCTAAACCTGAGCTAGCATGTCTCAAATCTATTTGTGCTGTCAGAAACAAGATTTTGATGCTATTACATTTCTTATGAACATAAATACTGTTTTGTGATTGATCTAGAATGTACAGTAACTTTGCCATGCAAGCTAGCCATAGCCACCAATGAATCTCAGCTTGCTAAAATTCACTAGTTATTTTCTAGATTTAAATCTAAATTTCAGCTTGTTCATTAAATGACAAGTGACCATCTTGGACTAGACTTTGTCCTCACTACTACAAATATATATGGAAGAGTCCCGCTTTATGTTGTTATTATTTCAATTAACTGTTTCAAAATGTTATCATTAATGCAGGCCCTGCTTTTCTCTTTTTTCAAGTGTCTTATTTTACTCATAATTCAGAGCATATCCGACAGTACATACCAGTCTCAGGTTAGCTATTCTTATGAACAGATGTCTTTAGAAAGTCTGATTAAATGGTGGATCTAAGTCTTCTTAAGTTTATCTGCAACTGGCACCCAGTTGCACCCAAGCAAATCATTGATTTACTGGGAAAATGTGAGAACAACTGATTCCCATCAACTGAAACAAATAAACCTCCTTTTCATTTATTTTATTTTTACTGAGAGTAAAATGTGTGTGTGTGTGTGTGTGTGTGTGTGTGTGTGTGTGTGTGTGTGAGATGTGTGTGTGAGATTGTGTGTGTTAAATGGGCCAGTGAATGTCATATGTCCTGAACAGTGTTTATTACTGTGTTTCTATTAAAAGTAGATGAACAGATAATCTGCTTATATTTATGTATTTGTTTGTTTATCTATCTAAAGAATGGTGTGATTTGAAAAACAGTACAAAAAGGTTTCCTTTTGTCACTGTATTCCATGCTGTACATGGTCCTCCAGTAGTGGGGTGTCTCCCTGTCACCCTGTTGAATTCATTCACCTTCTTTACCCGTTTATTCCTGTACAGGGTCATGGGGGGGTTGGAGGCTATACAGGAAACTGTATGCTGTGAAATGAGGTTCTATGTTACTGTACTAAAGGTTCACTTACGTTTTCCTCAAGGCCTATCAAAAATGAAAAGAGTTTCATCTTTTAGATTGTCAAATCACACCATTCTTTATCCACAGGAGAACTTAGGTGAAATTGCTAATTGCATGAGCATATTTATAGTCCCGTCCTACTTTTCTGCCTCACAGTTTGTCCCCTTCAGGGATTATATGGACCGGACAGGTAACCACGTGTTGAGCATGGCACGGCTCGCTAAAGACGTGCTAGCAGAGATTCCCGACCAGTTCATCTCCTATATGAAGAGCCGAGGGATCAAACCCAACCCAGCACCACCCCCCTACACACCACCTGGACACACACACCACTACACACAGATCTGAACCTCTCCTCTTCGCTTTGACTGAGGACTGACGGGAGGCAGCATGCAGCAGCCTCTCAGAATGTCAGTGGGAACTCTCTACTCTCTTTTGTGCCGTATCCTTCCAGTGACTATTGGAGCAGCGTTTTGTTTTTGTTTCTTGTGATTTATCTATTTGGCTGGTTTCTCTTGAAGAGAGACCGCAACGTATTGTTGAAGTACAGGACTTGATGGTGAAAGCCTTTTAATCAACAATGGGCCAGTGACTGTTTCATGTCTAGTTTGACAGCAGGTTGGTTCAAAAGGTCATGTTGTGGTTCAAACTCGTGCCTGTCTGTGGTTGTTTCTATAAGTGTATCAGGACAAATGCACCCTCATTTGAACTTTGATCTAAGCCTTGCTCGTCAGTCATTGGTGTGGTTTAATACAGTGATATTTTAGATACTTTTCCCTTTCTGGAAATTGTTTTGGCATTTGGGGATTATTTTCATATTTGCTATTACATCAGTTATGATGGAGGAAAAAGTACAGGTGCATCGCTGGCAGGTGATAATCTTATATGTCCAAAATATCAACTTTTCACGAACTAAGAAACAGCCTTGATCTTACCTTGACCACCATGCATTTTTGAGTTATGAGGTTTTCACATGACAACATCAAGGTGTGTAGTTTGCTTGTTTTATTACTTTGAACATTAATCAGGCTTTACATACCATGGGATATCAATTCCTCTTGTCGTTATTAAGTAAATATTTATAAAAGCATGTTGTATAATGTATAAGAATTAAATTCCCCATATTCCAGTATTTATTCTCGAATGTTATTGGTGGCATGGAAATTTGATAAATTTGTGTTTGACTACCATAAACTTTATCTATTTTGGGTCGCTTTGCAGTGGTCAACAATTGTTTTGCACCTTACATTACAAAACATTTGTAAAGCACAAGACAGCGTGTCTCTACATCCCAAGGAGTACAATTACAGTTATGTTAGCACCAGGTTTGTCCTATTTAATCATTTTGAGTGCTGCTATTGGATCATCTTGGAACAAAGGACCACAATGTTTAATGCCAGACAAACATCTTTTAGGAGATCAATTGCAATCCACAGAAGAAGATTGTTTGATATAGACTGGTTTGAGGTTCTCATCCAGTAAGGATCCTTTCCCATTAGACAGGATGTGGCACCGTAGCTTTACCCGTTTTATGTTTTGTGAAGTACTTAGCAAGGCTTTCTATAGCATGCTGTAAAGCCTGGTTTTGTGAGGCCAGTTGGGTGTGACAATGGGAAAGAAATAAACCAAAACAGAAACAAAGTGGCTTCCATGCAGCCAATCTAGTTTTACGGTATTAATTAAGAGGCTAGTAAGGGGGTACCCAGCATCCTTGCCCAGTGAAATACAAACAACACTCCCTGACATTCTCATGATGTGTTGCCTTATGAAAATGCACATCTGCACAATGCACATGTTATCTTCCACATAAAAGAATGGGATGAATGGGTCTTGATCCATTATCAGTCAGGAAGCACACAAGGTACATAGCTAGAATTAAAATCCTTTTAACCATTCAAAGAAGGAGAATAGTTTTCTGATAAAAGCACAGAATAACACACTATCCACCACTGCAATTTTGCTTTCTCTCCAACCTGTCCTGTCATCTGACCAAGAAACAGATCACAATGTTTCTTCTCCAGTCACGATTGCAATGTTTCTTCCCAGTTCATATGCTTTCTCACTGTTTACTATTGTCACAGTACGTCAGCTACATCAGTAGCCTTTCTAATCCTACAAAAGCAATCATTCATTCTTAATCTAAGGTAGGCAGAAACTGAACTAAGCTGAGAGAAAAATGTTCTGTCCAAGCGTCTATAATGTAGCAAACAAACATCCTCAGCAAAGGCCTTAATGAAGTGAAAGGCAGGCAGTTCAGGTAGACAAGTATGGTACTGGTATAGTCAATTGAGGTCAAAATAATAAACTGTAATTTGCTTGTACGTGTGTGTAGTGTAAGGGGTAGGTTAGGATAAAAGAATACCAGTGAAAACATAAATGGGTGTGGACCTACTTCAGATTCTAAAGTGTGTGTAAGAATTGGGTTGCATATTGATCCCAACAGTTTAAAGAAAAGCACTTTATCCTTCAGAGGAGTGCTTTTATTGTATATGTTTTGTATATTTTTGGGGAATATTATTGTATTGAAGATATTTATTTTTTTCTGGAATGTGTATGATAAGCCATCACTCCTGCTGTCCACGTCATTGTGGGGACAGCATCTCCCCTCAAAGCCCTGATCTATAGGCATGATGGATTGACTGCATCTATACTTAAACATGGGATATAGTGAGAGTTTTTTGTACACGGTGCCAACATCTGTAAAATAGTGACCAGCCCAACCAGATTACATGCATGTTAGTGCCAAACATGGCAGCAAGCTCTGTGGACTGTTAGCTATTTCTTCTCTCTTGTGCCTCTGTTCTCCAAACATCTCTTGTCATTTGATATCACCAGTGAAAAAAACTGTAGCCAATCAGCATGTTACAGTTAAAGAGTTTTAAAATCTTTTTTTCTCTAATCCCCCTTTTTATCTTTGTTGTTTATATATCTTGGGTTTCTAAGTTGCATGATTCCCTATTTTCCTTTGAAGGGGTTTTTATTGTACATGATCGTTGTCATACGGTGGGTTGTGAAATGCTTTGTATTGGATTGCCTTAAATGAAAATGAATTAAAAAATGACTACTTTTATAAAAGGTGTTGGACTGTGATTTCAGTGATCAATGTTCAAATTTGTCATCTAACTTAAAAGCAGCTATGATTACTTTCAAAACTGTGATCTGCAAAATACTGCATTGCATTAGTCCAATTAATCTGATTAGTTGGGTTTAGTTTTGGGTTACCTTACTGCCACAGTCTATAGAATATAAAATTAAATGGACCGTCTCTTCCAATAATATGTATTTATCTACAAATGATTATTTCTTCGCTTCGATAATAGTGAAGCATTATCATTGGAATCTACAACCAATGCGTGGTAGAAAAACATGTTTTTTGCAAACATCTCAAACTGAAAGATTACATTTGCCTTCTTTTTTGATCAGATTATCATAATAATTCCTTGTAATCCATTACTACCGAGACCTGCTTATAAGTAGATTAATGGTATAACATTTGCCACTTATCACTGTGTGTGCATCCAACGATATAGAATGAATGACAGCAGCTGTTCATAGTGTACATGCATTACAACATCACTGGTGACAGCTGTATTTAATTGTAATGAATCGTACTACCAGTGTCTGCCTTTATATTCAAACCTATAATTTAACACTTGGGAAAAAATGGCTTCTGTCTTTGACTGTAGCATGGCAATTAATTGGGCTGTGCTGGCCACATGTCAAACCATCATGTAATTTACTTCCTGGATGGGATACACTTGAGCACGCTCTGCCACAGGAGATTTCAGGAGCAACTGCAATTTCTGGGTCATGAAGAAAGGAGGAGGTAGTGGGGGAAAAGAGGAATGATTTTCCAGATGCACACAGAGTGCAAGTAAAGGAATATTAAGCACGATGGCACGTAGTTGACAAGTAACCATATTACACAAATCACAGGGGGAATAATACAGACAGATTGAGAAAAACTAATGAGCATGTAAGAATATCCAAACACCAAAAGGCTGAAAGGAAGTGCCTCTGCCCCTGCACAAATATCTTTTCCCATTTGTTGCTTTGCCCCTTCCTGTCAAAATGTCTACACGCTCTCTTGCACTGAACATGAACATACTTCCCAAACAATAACTTCTGGTTAAAAAAATATGTGTTTTTTAAACTTTTCGGAGTAAAGAATCTGTTACCCATTACTTCTGATGTTTTTTTGCCTCATCTTTAAGCAAAGTCGCAAATACATTTGGAGTACACCATTTGAATAAACAAAATGCTCTGCAAGTAGCCAACCTCAAGCTAAGATTATGTTCAAATATGTTTTGATTGCTTCCCAGCTTTCTTTCTCCAGAAACTTCAGCAGCTGCTCCTCAGAGTTGGAAGTATAGTTTGCTTTCAGTTTTCAAGTGTTTATTTGCAGCCATAAAACAATAAAACACAGAGAAAAGATGCAGAATATGCAGGTGAGATTAAAAAAGCCAATGGATTTATGGATTTTATATAACAACTTGCAATCTCACCATCCCAAATTGTGAACAAGGGGCCTCCTATTATCAAATTCCTGTTAATGGGTTTTCCCCACTGCCTCTGCTCAGGGCACTCAAGGAGTTTCACCGAAATCTAACACCTCAAATAGTTTGCCACATCTATTTCAGTGCATCCAGACCTGCTCTATGCTCTCTCTAAGTGTTGTCTGATGCATGCCAGGCAGTGCTCCATGTTTTGGCACAGGATGACAGGTTGACCCCTAACCTTTCTGTGCCAGTTCCTGGGCACTGTAGTCCAATTCAGGTCCTGACGTCCTGTCTAGAGTCTCCCCCATACTGACAGGAGATAGCAATTGCAGAAACAGCTTGGATACTGACAATAACCTCACTACTGCCAATAAGCAGCTATCTGAAATGGCAGGGGGTCATTGGTGTTAGCAAATGATGTTTTGCTGAATTCGTCCCACAACACCTCTAGGAGACTAAACCATAAATCCTGGCATCGTGTACCTGCTCTTAGCACTGAGCTACTCTCCAGAGCTACACTGCCAATACTTCACTTATATCTAATTGCACCTATACTTGGGCTTACACTTAGCCCACAACATTACCACTCCAATCTTTATGAATTTCCTCTGTTTGGTTAGATAGAGGTGACTCAAGGGTCCCATACATTTCTACACTGCTAAGACAGAAGGGAACTCCAAGCCCTTTCCTAACATACAAACAAATCATTCTCTATATCTTCTCCACCATGGCTATGGTATCTCATCTACTGTCAATGGCCACACCAGCATGAACTGAAAATATATAGCTTTTCAACTATTCCAATGCTGGTGACATGTGACGTTGTCATCATTTTGATCAAAGGACAAAACCTCACCAATGATGTCTAAATCAAGGTAACAAGCCAGTGGCGGGTGCAAATACAATCTCAACACACACAGACACACACAGTCTTTTAGGTCATTTATACATTATGTATAAGCAACATCTGGCTATGTGATTTGCTGTAGTTTTACTGTTCTGTCCTTCTGTTCTCCCTCTCTGTCTCACACACACACACACACACACATTTTCCCTCCCGCTTCCCCGTTTTTTAAAATTCTTCATTCTTCTGTTCTCTCCTTATATCGCACTATTCTAACATTGCCCTCTTTTATCCTCTGTGTTTTTTTCTGTGTAAGAGAACTACTATGTAGCTGCATGGCTACATAGTAGTACAGTATGCCAGTGTGGCTATTAGCCTCAGAGTAATGCAAGCAGGGCTGCAGTGCGGAGTCCAATATCAAGATAATCTTGGTCTTAACTAAAATCTACTTTGCCTCATTCTTATTTCAGATATCTTTGGGTGAGGTCTCAGTATTCAGCCTGTACCCAACACAAATAATTTCAACAAATTGCGTGAAAATTTACTTTCTCCATTATTCTTTTTGTGCAACGTATTACAATTACTGTAAATGGAGGAGAGTGGCTGGATATTCTGTTGATGCTCCAAGCCAGAACCCTACATCTAAATTATTAGATACACAGTAGTGCTCTGCTTCAAGCACTTAGATGCCACAAGCTTCCTGAACAGCCTTTTACTGTTTATTTATTTCATTTACACCGTGCTACGATATTGTAGGCTATTAATGTTGCATCTTGTTCCAAATATTTTGGTCTTCTTTTCCCGCAGAGGAAGCACTGCTAAACCAAGAGATGTCAGAGCTTTGGGGAAAGCAATGCTCCTGAGACAGAACAGAACCACTTAAAACAATAGCACCAGGAGTACTCATTGAAAGGGTCAGAGTAAGTTACCAGAATTGTGTCTATTTGAGGAAATGGGAGATATGTGAGTGAGTCTCAGACTGTTGCTTGATTGCTAAGGCAAAGTGACCTGCATTACAGGCTGGACAGAAAAAAAATAAGAACAAAATGCTTTGAATTTTCAGGTGCCAACTGTTCAGGTAATCAACTGCCCATTGTCTTATGTCTTTGTTATTTGTGCATCTGTTTGTGTGTCTGTGTGCGTGTGTTTGAGTGACTCTGTATACATAGGCATATGTGGCTGTGTGGTACAGTGAGTGAGTGAGTGAATGAGTAACAGAAAATGCAAGAGAAGAAACATGAGCATCCCATAAGGGTTGATTGAATTGGTCAGGCAAACAAAGGGTGGCCACTTTCACAGTGAATAACATGCATGCATTTGTGTGGTAATGTGAGCATGTGAGATGCCTGTGCACGCATGTATGCATGTGGCCATGTATGCATGTATGTGCACGAGCATCTTGGAGTTACAAAAATGAATATGTATCCTGCAGATTTTGGGTGCAGTTATGGAGAAAACAGAATTATTTATCTTCACTTCATTTTCAATCATTTTGTTTCTCTGTGTGTCAGGGTGGGGCAGATTTCAACAAAGAACATCATCTGGAGTGCCACGGCGCCATCTTCTGGAGTTAAATGTACACACAGCGATGAAAACTCATTAGGGGGGATTCAGTGTGTGTGTGTGTGTGTGTGTGTGTGTATCGGTGCATATTTGTGTGTATGTACCTGTTGAATAAATTCAGATATTGACAAAGAGTCTTGGAGTCATGAATTACTTGAGTATATTTATTAACAAAAAGCTGAGCGCTCAGGAGAGAGGTACACACACAAGGTAGGGTCTGCAGATCTCTGTCTGAGAACTATCTGAACAGTGATTATAAAGAAGAGAAAACAGGAGGGGAGTAGCTTCTAAACATCTACAAGGTCAGAGACAACCTAGACTGAACAATATGTACTGTGTTACAGGTTTCTGGAGTTTCCCATGTGATCGGCCTTCAGAAGGGGTTCACACAAGCA
>OOFE01045407.1:0-19658 GCA_900323365.1 Monocentris japonica | reverse complement strand
GAGAGGAGGACGCCTTGCAAACTCTTTAGGGTGTGCTGAATTTATAAAGTCATCTCCAAACGGTACGGCGCTGCACTCATATGCATTTCACTGGATGTTTTGAGATGCAGCCAATTTCAAATGCATCAGTATCAACGTGATACAACCCTCTAGGGAGATCCTCCCATGTCAAGCCATTCAGCCACTACTGTGTATCAGAGCAGAGATTGATCAGGTGAACATATCCACCTTCAACTTATCCCACAGGAGCCTCAATGTTGATAGGAAGTCAACAGAGGTTGCAGAGGATATTCTCCTGTTACAATACAAAGAAATTCAGTCCACAGGGTCTAAAACCATTATATTATGAAGCAAGTGATATAATCATACCTGAACATGTGACTAACGAAATTACTGCAGATCCTCACAGCATAGTTACCTTCATACTACAAACTATACAGGTCTCAAATGCCTGAATGATTGTGTTTAACTTCTGGCAAGCTGGCTTACTTCATCAAAACATAAATGCATACTTACATTTCAAAGCCATATTGATGAAAGACTATTTTAAAGTTTGAATGAATAAAAGAGCAAATGAATGAAAACATCCCTCAAGTAGTCACTACTGTACTACTCTTCTAGCCCAATATTTCGGCCTATTCCATTTCAGCATCCAATCCCTTTCCCTCCTCACTGTCCTTGGGGAAATACCTCTGAGTGTTCATGCTCAGCTATAGGCTGTTCACGTAGCTTTACAGTGCAATGATCTCCTTCTACCAGAGGGGGGCAGGAATCTCACTGAAAGATGCTGCATCACTAGGTCAATTTTGTCTTGCACCATGTAACTGCAAATTGCGCTCAGAGATAGTTGTGCTGTTAGGTTCACTGTCTCTGGAGCCATATGTGTTCCTCTGATGGCATAGGATGAGAGTTTTATCTCCAGTGTCTTCCCTACTCTGTCTGTATCTGCTTTCCAGCTGTCTACATGAAGAAAATATGCAAAAGGTGAGTGGAAAAATAAAACATTTAACTGCAAATGTATAGCCTCTATGTGTAAAACCTTTTTTTTCAGCACAAAGTTCTTTGTCCTGGGTCTTTAAAGATTTACATCAGGACACAGAGTTATGTGACCTTATGATGTCCTGAAGATGCATCAATTAGCAGGGCTGGGTAGACTGAGGTGGGGATGAGGGGGCATCGAGTAGGAATGGGGGGTGAAAAGGGTGTGGCCTGGGAGGTGGAGTTGACAGAAACTGTATGAGGTGAGCGGGCAAAGGAAGCAGGCTTCCGCTGGGTGCTGTTTCTGTTTAGTGGTCCCAGTATTGAGAGATTTAAAGGCAAATAAACTTGCGAGATGGGGTTAGACCTCGCTGCACCAGTTAAATCAGCAGTGGCAAACTAGCTCTGAATCCTTGGGTGTTCTTTATGATGTAGGCTGTGCTGGGACAGAGCCTCGATTTCCCTTGTGACTTGATAGTCGTGGCACTTTTTGTGATACTCTTTTGATCGCCAAAGGGAAATTCTCTTCTCACTCACCTCGCCAGGAAGGTCAGAGGACAGGGTCAGCTACAGAGCAGCCCCCTGGAGCTGGTAGGGATTGAGCGTTTTGCTCAAGGGCACTTTAGCAGAGTGGATGCCTGCTGTCACAGAGGTTTGAACCTGGACCTTCCAGTTGAAGTATAGTCTCCCAATTCAGTATGCCACCCTCAGCCTCAGCCAAACAGTAGTGGAAAGTTGCCACACACTAATTATGTAGTGGCATTTACACTTAGTAAGACAGTACTCATTCCAATACTGCATTGCCAGATAAGGCAACTTTAACAACAGGTTAACTCACAACAATGGATTCAGATCACAGTTAATTCAAGCAAATAATAACTTCCTTGTGAAGTAAATAGCTAACAGCACAAATGAGAGAATGGCAGGGACCCAAAAACAGACCGGAGTAGCCTCTCCTGCCATAGAAAGTTAATTGATGCCTGATATGATACTAATTGCCATATTATTCCAAGGAGAATTGGATTTCATAACTCATAATTTGCCGAATTAGACATCACATCTAGTACTTTAATTTTAGACACACATTCAATGCTGAATTATGATTGATAAGTTAAAAAGTGGAATATCAAATAAGTAGATTGTTTTGTTCCATTCTTGGGACTTGATCTTCCATTATGGCATTTGACATTCCATTAACGTGGTTGAACTAGAAATACGGCAAAAATATTTTTTCTTTTAATGGACAGTGGGCAATCCACACAGACATTTAGACAGATGGAGAGCAGAGAGGGAGACAGAGGCAAGAAACGTCTGGCAAGTTTATAAATCCTGAACCATCAGGGGCCCATGTGTGGCACCAGAGGCAGATTTAGCCCCTAACTAATACACTACATGGGCAATTCTACTGAAATGGTTGAAATTGCAGTCTTTGTTTAAGAAATGTATTTTGTATTTTTGTATTTTGTAAGGCATTAATTGAGATAGTAATAAGTGTTAGTAGGCTGCCCCTACTAACACCAAAATATCAGTTGATGAAAATAATACTGATTTCTTCTGAAGGGACACTGAAAGATTCAGAGCCATTTTGTTAAAAGAAATTCTAAATGAAGAAAAATACATTGAAAAAAAGCTGTCGTCAACTTTCATGTCACTACCGAAACACAGGCTCTGCACACTGAGCCTGATTTGAGTCACATCGCTATAATGTTGACCAGGAAGTGAGACTGCATCCCTGTCCAACATGGCCACATACAGTAGTGAGTAGTTATGTGCTCCAAAGTTTGAAAATCAGTGTGTGGCTTTAAGAGCTGCCATTACCAAACACATAATTCCTATAAGGAAGTTTTGGCTTTTAAAAGTTTTCTATTTTTTGACTGCACAACTGTCCATAGCTGCATTTGGTAGCCATGAGGTGTTGTTTTTGATTGTCACCACCAAAACAAATGGTAATGTTCGGTAGTGACAAGATGGATTTGGTAGTGACAAGATGGAACATTCTTTCATTTCTTTCAAGAAAATCAACACAATTCACCTACTCCAAAATGTTGATACCGGTGATGAAATTAGTGTGGACCGTAAAGACATAGATAATGCTGATATCAAACAAATTAAGGAGAGTAGCAATACAAAGAGGAAGGCATGAGAGGTTGAGGACAATATTTATTATTATTTAATATATATAAAATGTATTTGTGTGTATTTGTAACCAAAAAAGTAAAGACAAAATGATACCATCTTGCAATCAAAATACTGTTGTCACTACCAAAACAGCCCAAAATTTCATTTATATTTTGATCAATCTTATTTATTATGATATAATCATAGAATAATACTTTCATATAATCACCCATTACTGTTTTCTGCTGCAATGACCCAAGTTCCTCACAGGTCTCATAAAGGTTTAATCTTAACTTAAGATATGAAAAGATGCAAGATGTTTCAGGTTTGCTTTAGTATCTGAATACAATTTTTAAAAAGCTGTATTCCAGACAATGACAGCAATAATCGGTGGCAGTCAGATTACAACACAGGTCCTGAAATACAAGAACAAACTTGAACAGTGTTATACTTTCCAGTAAGTATTGCTTTTTCGGGTATTTTCACCTGGACAGGTTTACCAGATTTAACCAGCTACTGTTCTGTAGATTTGACAAATCGCTACTCTGCTCCTTGACTCAGCAGCTTTGGTGTCTGACGGATTTTGTGCAACGTCATAGTGCAGCTGGAGCATCAACTAAGGCAGTGACGGCACAGTAGGAGCCTACGATTGGATCACTAGGATTTCAGGTGCATTATGGGATACCTCTGCTCTCCTTGGCTCTCTCATTCCCTCTGTACATCTGTGGAAAATAAGCTCACTCCACCAGTCAGCCTCCCTGTTTCATCGCCACAGAGGGTGAGTTGGGCCTGGGGACTATGCTGAGCTGGGACAATGAGAATGACAGCACATCCACTATCAGAGCCAGAGACAATAAACACATGCAGAAGGCAGCTGGTGCTGATGTGCGGTGGTGCTGAGTTGTGCCGGGACTTTTGTTCAACGTGTTTTCTCTCCTCTGAGGCAGCAAAGAGGATGCAGAAAAGACTGCACCCTCTCAGCTCCTGCAGGGAGTGCTGCAATGCAGGGGTCTAACAGAGCAACATGAAGCTAGGAGGCAGAAGGCAGCCCGTCCAAAAATCAGCTGCACACACTCTTCCTTCCTCGCCTCTTTTATTCCTTCCCTACTTCCTCCCTTCTTTCCATCCTTTTTCTTCCTTCCTTCTATCCTTTCACCCCCTCTCTCTCCCCTCTCTCTCTCTCACTATCTCTCTCTCACACACACACACAACATATTGGTAGCACTCTGGCCAGTCATCATTGCAGCGTGGACAACAGCAAACAAAAAGCACCATATGGTTGTAGTTGGCTCTGTGCACCAGTAGCTGTGTAGCAGTTGGTCAACAAAGTGACAGAGTATGTGTGCATGTGTGGGTGTGTGTTGTATGGACGGGTGGGTGTCTAAAAAGCACTATAGTGCTTTCACAGCAGCGATTCATGCTACTTGAGTTATTGGCTTGGTGACATTATGGTGTCACCCTCCATAGTGAAGGACAGGAAAGCTAATGTCACCCTGATAACACCATAACCACTTAGATCCAGTATAATTGTTGAAGTACACCATTACATTTTAAGCTGCATTGTAAACTACAATTAAAATGTATTAGGTTTTTACTCATTAAGCTCCTCTTCATTAAAAGGCTTCTCTGAAACTGTAATTGAATAGCTCAACCTGACAACCTGCTACTATAAGTCACTGTGAGATCAATTGTGGTTTAAGAGGAGTTGATTTCTACTCATTCTTTCCCTAAAACCTGCTTTCAAAACAGAATGTGGAAAGGGACAACCACTGGGAGCGTGAGCACAAATGTTAGCAACTACAATGCAGCTCTTGTAGATGCTGCTCTAGAGACTGCTCACATCCCTCCACCAGTCAACTAGTCTAAATGCCTGCCAGTAATGGCTGTCCATCTGGCATTCGTGTGCAGTTATGTGCTATATTACCATCTACTTATCTCATACCATGAAATTCTCAGAGTGGAAAACAATCCTAATCACAGGGGTAAAACTAATAATAAATGTAATTAACTGCCCAATGTCTTCTTGCTAAATTTCCCCTGCGATTTCATCCACATTCTGCCGGTTTAAAGGCATTGCTATTGTATCTACGACGCCCACAAATATTTCCCTCTGGTGATGAAACGTTACAGTGCATGAAAAAATGAAAGCGAGAGAGTCACATCGAAAATGGGATTTGAGCAGGCTGAAATCAAGACTTATAAAGGAAAAGACAAGCGTGACTGACTAACTCAATCATATGAACAGTACCAAGACATTGCAAGTAAAATCTGCCTCTGTCCTCATCATGTTATAATGGAAAGTGAAATAAAGTGTATAGATGTCATTTTTCCTTGCTGCTTAGTTGGCACAGAGCACTATGTGGAATGTATGCAGTCGTACAGTACCATGATACACCCTGATAGGATTTTGTCATCATTTGTCTGCAAGATAGTCATTCTCTCATCAACCACACATTACTTCCTAATAGAAATAATAATAATAATAATAATAATAATAATAACAATAATAATAATAATAATAATAATAACAATAGTAATACTACTACTAATAATAATAACAATAATAATAATAATAATAATAATAACAAAAATCTGCTTGAGTTGAGGGTTGTCCTTGTATAAGAAAAGTAGAGTATTAACTCCAGGTTTTCTTCTCATTTTGCATGGACTCACATGGACTTGCCCTTCTGCAGTGTCTTTCCTCTCAAGGTTTTTTAAATTAGGCCAGTCACTTGGTAGGAACTCTGTCTTACCTTCTATCTTGCTACCTTTCTCTCTCCTTCCCTTTTTCCCCCACCACAAACACACAAACAAACACATACATATCTACGCACACTACACACACTCTTTTTTTGTTTTCCTCTTCCTGCTGATGCCGAAAATAGCTTGACCAACTAGAGCTGGATGTTGGTGCAGTTAGGGTGTGAGAGAGACAGAGAGAGATAAAAAAGAGAGGGAGAGGAGTAATCACCCCACCAGAGAAGAGTGGGTTGCCCCACTCCACAGATCTGGGGCAACATGACAGAGGAGTGCTGTGTAAAAGGGAAGCCAATAGGGACACAAGTTCAGTAACTAATTATCGGATGCTTTTGCACCACACTTCCTACATTTCTTCTTCTTTCCCTTTGACCTTAAAACAATTTTAAATCAGATTTCATTCAAGTGTCTTGCTATGAGGTCTTCTTCCTACTGCAATGAGCTCTTCGTTAAAATGGTGAATACATCTGTGAGCAGGAACTTTGAGGACGTAATGCTAAAAACCCTAGTCCAAAGGCAGAGGCCTGCACCGTGCACAAGAACCAGATGCGTCAATCTTGGCTTCTTCCATTTTCCGCTCCAGTAAATTTTCCAAATGCTTTAAGGACTTCTTACTGAAACAGGAGAAGACAAATTGGTATAATTAAAAAAGGCCTTTCTCAGCAATTCATCACAAACAGGTGATGTGTTCTGCATCCCCCCAGCAAAGATGCAAAAAGGGGTCTTTGTCCTGCTGTTATAAATGATCATTTGATCTGATTTACGTTACATTCACTCTGTAAGTGGTAGGGGTATTATTCCTTTAGGGTTGCTGTTATTCCCAGTCAAGGTAATGATGTAAGACTCACAATGACTAGTACCGCTCTCTCACCAGCAGAGAGCACTGAAGCCATACTATTCTCTTTTATTTTCCAGCGCTTAATCCAAATGAGTTTCTACTGTCATTGCCATTTATGACTTCCACTTGACTTTCTCAGTTATTCAACAATGCCTCTACGTGGCGTGCATCTTTCAGCTGTGTAAGAGATAACCGAGGGGAAAACCCCACCTGCAATAGGGGCCACTCCCATCAGTGCATGCGTTTTTAGCTTGGGTGGCCCCAGTGAGAACAGGACCTCTGAGCCTAGCATTGTTGGAGCCATGCTATGCTGTACCCACTGAGCTGTACAGCAGCCGAACCGACTCCTGTCCTGTTAACTGCGTACGTGCTGAACTTGAGACATGGAAAGGCTCCTATCCTATCAGCTTTTGCTTTCAGATTTACCATAATACAGCATGTAGAATGCCACATTCTAACAAAGGTGGTAGACACACACACACACACACACAGACAAATGAATCAGGGAACACTTGCATTGTTGCGGCTAAATCTGGCACTCATCAAATGTATTAATTTGCCCCTTAAGCACTCTAAATTGAGCTCCTGAAAAGTATTGATCTGCCTTTGCAAGACTGCAGAGGTTGGCCTAGTACAGTCACTAGAGCCATATGCATCATCTTCACTGAGCTAACTAGAATATTCCTGAGTAAAAAAAACATTATATATGGCAGAGCAGCATAGTTGACCCAATATTAGAGGCCTAGCTAAATAAATATTATTACCATTCAGTGATCATGTGATGATCACAAGTTGTACATACTGTACAGCATGAATGCAGGAATGTCCAGGAAGCCTTAGGTCCAAATTTTGGTTAGGTACAGACGTTTATAGTACCAAGTTAGGATTAAAGACCATGGTTTACTTGGCCGTTTGCAGAATAACAAGGTACTCATCCAATTCTTGGCACACCAGTCTGCAATTGCCTTATGAAAAAACATTAATGTCCTTTTCTTGTTCATTGCCTTTGTTTTCATCTCCATGCTAACATCTCTTGGTCAACTATTTCAAAATGAATTGTTTGGATGCCAGGCTTGCTGAGCTTGTTATAGGCTATCTACAGCTTTACAATGAATCGAACGGCTTCTAAATCCTCTTATTCCCTTATTCCCTTAACCGCCTCTTCGCTCTTCCACTACAGCCATTGATGTTGTTCTCTTCAGTTTTTGTCACCGCCATTTCCCCAGGTTACTGCCACGTCTTTCATTTTCATGCACTCCTATCGGTGTGGAGTGTAAATAAACAAACAATACGACACAGTGAGTGTACATGAATTTGTATGTAGTGTCTGTGTTGTTTCTGTTTCGGGCAAATTCGATTTTTGTTGTTAGTATACCGCCACATTAAGTTTAGGCCAAGAAGGAGAGGTCACAGACAGTACCCAAGTTATGTATTGACACTCTTCTCCTCTCCCACTCAAGTCAAGCCACTACACAAACAAGTCTGTCCTCAGGCAGACAAGAGTTGTGCCGATGGAAGTAAACTGACACAGGATGCACTGCAGTATCAGCAAAGGCAGCAATTCAGGTACTATTCGGGGAAGTCCAAGCTTTCAAATAACTCAAGTGACATTGTCGCCTTTGATAGCTATCAACATGTCCCTTAAAGTGAAAGCTGTCAGAAAACCAAAAGGCATTTGTGTGTATAGTGCTAAATGATCCAGACATACACATGGGTTTTGTGTATTGGGTGTGATTATGGATTGCTTATTGCATACCACTACATGGCTGTACCCAGGTGAAATGTCTATACACAGCAACAGTAATCCGAATCCGCCATTGTGATGCTACAATTGTGCTTCATATACATGGATGCACCACACAAACTGTGTGAGAGAATCTCGATTTGGTGAAGACAGAATTATAGGGTAGCACACAATCCCATTTCATGAGCCATCAAGCAGCAGATGTGCTTCAGGCATGCACACCTCTCCTGAGGAGAAGCTGCAGTATGGGAACTCAAATGCCTCATGCCTCCTGCAAGACCTCTGCCACCAGGAATAGAAAATATATGGTATTCAGAGTTCATTTCCAACATTATTCTGCCCATAACTTTGAACTAAATGGAAAACTGTAGCTTGTCATCTCCTTTCAAAATACCAAATGAATATTGCGCTTCCCAAAACTATCAAAAGCATCAGAATACACAAATTTAGACTTCTACTTCACCCTGCAATATAATCTCATCTCAGAGATGTAACACTGGTTCATCAGCAGGAGTACAGGAGTGCAGGAGTACCCACCCTTCAGTATGACAACCTGACTTCAGAAATATATATTCAATATAATCTAGCATAATTGTCTTCTTTTTCTTCTTCTCCTTCTATTTCTTCCTGTTCTTCTTCTTTTTCTCATCATTATAGTTATTATTACTATTATACCATAGCCACATTGTACTCTGGAAATTCATTTTGTACTAGTCACCCACACTGACTGCTTTATTATAATTGTGTTAATAATTTGAGGTACAATGCCAATATCCTCAGGAAATAATATATGGATATATGTTATAGTTCACTTTACGTTCACTGTAGTAGCTCCTGTATGTAAGTACTTTGTAACTTGTAATGTACTGCAGCACAAGCTGCACCAAGGCGGATTCCAATAGGACAGCTCTGTGTATGTGTGTGTGTGTGTGTATATGTGTACAAACACACTGCGGCTACACACCCCTTGATTCACCTCTGCTGTGGCAAAAGGAAGTCCTCATTTGGCACGTACGTAGGAGTGTCCCAGTCATGTACTCATAACAGCCCTGGGGGCTGCACACACTACTGCATCACCTGATCCGTTCCCCACACTGCATCATACGCTGCCCAGCAACAAACATGTAGTTCTTTCAGCCTGCATTCTGTGGCTAAAAGTAATATTGGACTTAGAGAAAAGGAATATCTATAAGGAAAATGCATGTGGGGGCAAAAAATGAGAATGTACTTTTAAAATGGCAAGAAGCTTAAAACAACTGCATTCCAAACTGTGGTCCATTTTTCAAGGTAGTCAGTACCCATCAGCAGCCATAACGTGGAAAATTTAACCTGCGCATTGACAAGAATGCTTTATCTGCCAAAACTATTCATCATAGTCAATGTGCGTTGAATAAAATAGTTTAATATAAAGCATTTAGAGAAAATGCAATAATGGACACATTTGTTTAACCACTAAGAGGATGACTCAATTTCATTACAATACAGTTGACTCTGCAGGCTCCTACATGGGGCCCTCCATTCTTGCTGGCTCAGCAGATCTGACTTTGCACCCCCTTACTGTAAACCAGTGGGCTGACACGCTCACCATGCTTCCTGAAGACTAAAGACACCCTGTACAAAAATGATTCAACTACCATCATCTACTTTAAGAAGAGGAATGAACTGGATAGAACTTGATGTCAGTCAATGTAATGTCATTCATTTCTTTTCTTGTTCAGGAAATAAAGTGAATCAGTATGTAACGATCACATCTATTTAGACTGTATTCCACCAAGAAAAGTATTTCATGTCTGCTTTCCTTCTGCCGCTCCAAGCGGTCTCATCTCAAGTTCTACTCTCACACACATTTGCTGCTGTTATGTAACATTATACTGCAGCACTATAGGATGCTACGCGCTAGGAATGGGACTCTCCTGCATGCTGTAAAAGTTCCACTCTGGAAGACTCCTTACCCTTGCACTGACTCTCCGCATTAAAACGACAGACAAAATGATCACACTGCCTGCTATAATTACCCCTGAACCATTTATTCTCTCTTTCAGAATCTGTGTAATGAGGCTAGGTACCTCTGTGACAACCTGAGCACAGAGCAAAGCTCCAATCACTGGTGATAATTGTCCTGGACAGCGAGGAAAATGCTGCTTACCTTGAAGAGAGATGCTGCTGCCTCCTAAACAAGGAGTGGAGATAAAGAACAGGGTCAGATATGCTCTTGACAATGAAAAAAATCTTAAAAATATGCACTTTGGCTCATCCCACTCTCAAAAAGACATTATCAAGCCCCTGGTGCTGGCAGGTCCCAGTTCCCCCTGGGGGTCTCTTTCCAAAAAATCCCTCTCACCCTCACACACACTCACACGAAAGAGTTGTTTGGGCCCGAGATGCTGAGTTAATCAAATCGGGGAGAGAAGAGAAGAAGCACACGCACACATTAACATTGTTCTAACACACTGAAAACCAGCACAAGCATCAGAGCCGGTGCAGTTCTGCTGCTGTATTTCCCGGCACTGTTCACTCATTGGTTGAGGAGCTACTCAATAAAAACCCTGCTTGCCATCAATTGGGTGGGGAGGGGGTTACATTTTCTGTGGCGCACTAACAACTCTGCTCCTCCTCCTCTCTTTCTTGTTCTCTCTCGCTCTCTTACTTTTTTCCCTATAGTACATGCAGACAGGGAATGCTGAGCTTTGAAAATTAGATGCAGGAGGAAAAGGGAGGGTGGAGAGAGAGAGAGGGAGGGATGGAGTGAGGGAAAGAAAGAGGAGTGAATGCAGGGGAATCAATGAGTGGTGAAAGGAGAGGTGCAGACGGCACCCAGCACTATGCAGAGGTTCTCACGGAGACTGGTTTTCAGTCCGCTGCCTCCCTGCAGCCGTACAACTGTGCAGGACCTGAGCGAGGCAGAGAGGATACGAGGAGAGGGGGAGGAGAGGGAAGGATGGGTGTAGGGGTGTTACCAATCTGCTTGGGCTGGTTTTGCTGCAGTATAGAGGCAGGCAGAACACAGAGGGGAAGTGCTTTTTTTTTTTTTTTCCAGCAGTTGATGTAATGCTCAAGCAGACTCAGCAGCAAAATAAAAACCAGTTCCTGTCTTCCTCCTCTACAGGCACCCAACATGTAACTGGTGAATAATTTAGAACAGCAGAAGGTGGGATGAGCTGCATGGGTAACACTGCTCATTGCAGATTGCTGCTGCCTCAGTAGGGAGGATCAGCTTATGGAGAAGTCTGTTAAAGCAAAAAAGTGAGTCGTAGTGTATATTGTAGTATATAAGGCATTTATGGCCTGTATGGGTGTAATATTCATTGACTGCTGTAGCTTGGAGACAAAATGAAGAATCAATTCAGCAACTTGATACTTGATGTTGTTTTTTGAACACATCTTTTTATGATTATTAATATATAAGTAGTAAAGCGGTTCAGTCCTCAGGGAGCTGGACGCATCATAACACCAAGCATATGATTTCATGAGGGCTTTTTTTGTTTTGTTGTTGGTTTTACAATTTTAACGATTCAGTGCCTCAATTTTTAATTAACTTGACTGAATGGAGTCCCATTCTGCCATCTCAAATCAATAGACTACCAGTTCCTACCCTGGACGGCTGGAGAGAGGCTGCAGGCTTCCTCCGGGACTGGAGAGGGAAACTTAAACATGACATGAGCATCACAGTTTACTTCAACCGCTGTTAATTGCAGATTGAAGCTTATTAATCAACTGGTTTAAGACATTAAATGATACCACAGTGGACACAGGTGACTGAGATAAGCTGAGATAAGGAAATTATACAACCAAAGCAGTTTTTAATACATACTAAATGTTGGAAAATGACACGAGGAAAGTACGATGCCACACGATACATAACAGCATCACCTACACATAGCATATCTTAGTTTAGACTGAGGCAAATAGAAAAACAGCACCCAGACACTGTACCCCTGTTGATTTAGCAGTGCTACATTTCTTTTAATGGAAAACAATGACAGGACATTGGTGTGACCGCCAGTTTCACCATTAGGCTTATTATACCTTCTGGGAACTACGCCAGAACCTTTACAGCAAATGGCAGCCAGGCTCCCTTCTAGAAGGATGCACCATTTCATTGCCTTTGGAGTTACCTTGACGTAGCAGCGACTAGCCATTGCTCAGTGCATTATCAATGATTAGAGCCACAGTACCAGTGACTCAGAAATACTGCATCACTAAGCCCTGTATTTTATTAACTTTCCATCCCATTGTGCTTATTCACTGCTTTTCCCTTTCAGGGGGTAGTGGTAAAGGAGCTTTTGACAGAATCCAATTATTCAGCCAGAGGATATTTTGTGGCTGCCTCGTGTTGACCTTCTTTGCAATAAATCACGATATATTAGATAGAGACTCAAAGGTAATTCAGCTAAAGATTGGCACTAAAATGTGTGACTGAAGTAGCTGTTTTTTAAAGGTGCAGTGGGCGAGGTTTTTATTTAAAAATACACCCGTCTTATCAGTCTGCAACAGAGAAGAGCGTCCTATCCCCATTAGTTGAGATCGAAATGTAATAAAACCCAATAATGTAATAACTTGACCAGCAATGTAATAAAATGTCCTGACTGATATTGTAATAACATTTTTACCGATAATGTAATACCTTGCAGATGGGTCATTTTTTTTTCAAAACTCATGATGTAATAATTTTGACGGAAAATGCAATAATGTAATAATAATCAATAAGACCAGGATGTAGTTGCATGTCCCTGAGTTTCTGCCCATGTGCATATGGCTGTATGGTGCTCAAAGTCTGCACTTTAACCTAATAGTCATTCTTTCATTTCAAATCCAATGTATATAACATTCTTAAATTCTTAAAACACAAAATGTAGGACTCGGGACTGAAAATGAAATGACCCACCTGAAAATGTAATAAATTCACAATATTGGTCAAGTTATTACATTATTGGGTTTCATTACATTTTCGATCAAGTTAAGTGCAAATTGTATTACATTTTCAGGAAATTATTACATTATTGGGTGCTACACGCCCTATTTTCCCAGATTAGATTCTGGTGTCGGGTTTGGACACTTTGGACACGCCCACAGGAAGTGATGAATTAAAATTTAAAAGAGAAAGACAAACTGTTTCCCTTAACAGTGGCGAGCACTCCATCTAGAGAAAGCCGGACTCACTAACATTAGATGTTTTGCCTCTCTTGTCCCTTTAGTATCTTTTGGTATAAAGCAATCACACAATGGATGTGCTGTGTACAGTTTACTGACACTATGTTACATGATTTCTGGGTATTAAAGTGTTTTCCAACAGTTACCTCTTGCTGCTATTTGGAGCCAACAATGTGGAAAGTTGCCAAGTGCAGTTTTAACCTAAGGGTTGGGAGCCATAATGGGTCTTGGGCCTACTTCTGGTCCCTAGATGATGAGAGCAGCAATACATTTTCATCAGCCTGGGTCATGGAGCAAGAGTCTTCTTGCCTAATTTAGGTCCTGCACTGAGAAAGTCTGAAAACCCCTAGTGAGTACTGTCTTCATTTATCAACAGTATACATAATACAGTCTGTTAGTCATAGCCTACACGACATGCACTGTTTTGCGTTTCATGGTTGCAAATTCGGAATGGACTTGCTTTGGTCCTCTCCACTCTCCCCCACTCTGGTTCTGAACAGAGCCTGGGTACAGGTGTCATTACTCAACATGAACACTAGAGGGCGTCACACTCAAAGAGTCACACTGATTTTATGGCCTATAAACTGAAGGGCCAGGTCATCACAGAGAATGAGATGGGTATCCTTATACAATACTTGCAATCCAGTAATAGTGAAGGTATTATGTATATAATTATTATGAAAAAAGTCTCGTTGTTGCTAATGCAGCTTGAGGATGGCCATGTCATGTGATTGAAACATGGTTGAATTCTAGTGTACTGAACTGCAACCCTCATCTGTTTTAAATTCTGACAGTAATTATTACCACACAGAAACTGTTTAATATTTCTACAACTATTTTTTTATTATTTCATCTCTGATTTCTATTTAAATGTTTTCATTTTTTTACTGTGTGACTTTGCAGCTCAGTTCCAGTTGTGCCTAAAATAACTTCAGCAAGGTTGAGCACTGAGGCTAATTCTGTCAATGTCTGTGTGAACTGATCTGGCTCTGGCACTAACCCGGATATCTCTGGCACCATGGCCTGTATCACTATGCCAAAAACTCCATGACCGAGTGGTTACAAGACCAGTATTATAGAATGGTATTATTATTATGGAGATCCTAACATACTTGCCTTTGTATTCATGAGCCAAAGGAATAGTGCTGCTCTGTCTCCACCGGATAGGCTGCATACAAGAGCTGGGTCCAACTGTACTTAGAATTCATTGGTAGGATTTGGTTTAAACTGCTGGAGGTATTAAATGGGTGGGCTTTCCAGACAATTCATTCTCATATTCTGTCGGATAAGTCTGATGATATACAGTGCTTTCCTGTGATTATCTACCATTTATTTAATTGCCCTATCTGGCAAACCCCACCCACCTGGTCCTCTGTGTAGCTTAAATCAAACACTAAAAAAAAGAAAAAACAATACGAATCTAAGTCTAATAAATACATGAAAGTGCAGTATGACATTTAACAGTCCTTGCTTCGATTTATCTCATCCTATCCTGTATCATCTTATCTCACTAGAATACTTTCAAAAATAATGAAATGAAAAGTTTCTAAATATCAAAACATTAACTATAAAGAGCAGCATTGTAAAACACTGATGCAGAAAACATCGAAGACCAAATTCATGTAAAAAAAAATGTAGGGTGCCTAAGACTTTTGCACAGTACTGTACAGTCATTGGTTTATATTGAAAGGCATTATGGTTCATTTGTTGAGCACATTATTGATTAGCTTGCTGAAGCCGTTTTACCTTTTGAGCAGTACAATAACCTTTAGAATACTTCAGAAGAAGATTTATCAATTTACAAAACACACTGTATTGCAAAAACAAAACCAGAAATGAAAATATTTATTGGTATAAACACAAATGAGCTGATGATGGACATGGATACGGACTTGATGATGTATTGTTAGTGAAAGTAAGGCATAGAGAGGCAGAGATGGTTCGTCATCATGAGCATATGATAACATTCAGCAAGGGGCCACAGGCAAAAACCATTTGATAGTGTGTTCACCAGCCATATATACATGTTCTTCCAGGAATCCAACATCCTCCTGTGGGGACAAAAAACATAAAAGAGGAGAGTAACTTTATTGTATCCATCAAAACTAAGTACGGAAAACTTTATTTATCTTAACTGAGGACAGTTTTAGAAGTGCTAAAAGCGGGACTCACCTTTTGCTGTAAAGGCCTCATTCCTACTGCTCCTAATTTGAGAGAAACAGCAATTCAGAATCATGTAAAGGACAGAATGAAAACTGGAAAGACACATCATCATTCAACAAGTACACAGTCACACCAGACGAGGCTAACTCTGTTAGCAGGAAGAACCATGAGAGTGTGTGTCAGTGGTCCCTAATGGGGCTACTGCTGCTGAGTCAAGGAAATGTGATTAAGTCCCCTAACTGAGTACACGAGGCGCCATTACGGGTTTAATTTATGGGTGCTACCCCTTGGACTCTTTCAGTGGCAGGGGGCACCTTTTCCAAGTTTAGTGCCCTCCATGTATGGACAGCAAGTCATGGAGAAGGCAGATGTCCCCTCAGGACTCAAATAGATCCATGTTGTGGCACTAACTGTGAAGCTTTCATGGGATTCATTCTACAATTCTTCATGCTATACAGCCGCACTGTTAATAATAACGTACCCCAATAAGATTAAATATCATTAGAGCATATTGCATGTTCAATAAGGTTAACACACATTTTGATTTTTAATTGGAATTTGACTTGAATCCTTGAACTCCAGCATCAAAAATCCTCAATCAATTTCACATATCAAGAGAAGACAGAATATTACTTTTCAGATCACAACAGTGACTGACCTGTAAGAATGAGAGAATTGACCTATTTCTTGTCTGCGTCTGCAATCACCGGCTCTGTGAAACAAAAAGACAATTGAGAAGCTGTGATGGTAAATTCAGAACCCCTTTTGCCTCCACAAAGCGATAAAGTTCAAGTATTATAGGTCCTGTGTTTTCAAATCCTGACTTACGTCTGACTTCCAGCTTGCAGGTGATAGTGGCCTCTCCGTGATCGTTCTTGGCTCTGCAGGCGTACACACCACCATCAAAGTTACCGGGCTTACGGATCTCCAAAGAGCAGATACCCTGGACGCAGATCTGCCTATACTTGGGGTCATCTCCAATAATCATTTGGTTCTTCATCCATTCAATCTTGGGCTGCAGACAAACAAGTGATTTATAGTATTTATCATGTGCTTTTCTACATGTAACCAAAATCTCCAGGGGCATGGTAATCATATAAAAATGCCAACATCCAATCAAATGGCTGCATTCCTGTTTAAGTTTGTTTCCCTTGTTGGAAGCATATACATAGAACACCCTCAGTTTGGGAGTTTTAATGGCAGTACCACCACATTGCTCAGGGTAAGGGCCTCTTGGGGCCCCACAGGTTGGGAATGTTACACATCTGACCCTTCGACCCCAGGCGGCCTGTCACCCTCCTGCCCTCTCCTCCTCCTCCCCTACCCCCTACATACACAGAATTCAAAAGTCAAAGAATACCAACTTCCTCATCAACCCACTGCAAAAGACTGTCCATGTCACTTCCATCCAGTGGATCATGTGTCCAAGGAGAGATGAGAGGCTCAGACAGCAGGTTAACAAGGGCAGGTAAAGATCGTCCTAATTCCCAGCTCACAAGTCAACACATGGACAGCGATGGATGCTTGGGGGAATAAGGTTGTTAGCTCAAAACCCCTGATACGTTCCATCACCACCAGGTCATCAAGTGCTGGCAAGAGCGTCAGGCATTTGGCGCCATTGGTGTCACAGTCTCACCCAGCAAACAATGAAAGCACTTCCATCCATGAGGTAGCGCAACTTCCTATTGTTAACTGTATTGTTTACCGGTAAGATGTAAGTAAGTGCAGTAAGTCAGCTAATACTGTGCCGGAGCCGCTGGATTAGAGGGAAAGTGCAATACAGGAATTTGGTGGGGCATAATGAAAACAGAAAGCTTGCTACTGTACTTTTGGGGATCCCCTGACAGAGCAGAGCAGCTTGGTGCTGTAGCCAACAGTGGTGGCCCTGTCAGTCAGGGAGGTGGTGAACTTGGGAGGCTCGTTGAAGTCGTGCTCCAGGTACTCAGGAGGCTTGTATTCAATACCTGGAAAATGACAGAGAAGCAGACAACATCCTCTTAGCTGACAAGTCAATTCATAGGTTGCTATGGGCTTAGTCGGTTTTAATGACACCTCGATGTTGAACTTAGAATTTCTTTGTCGAGGACAGCCCTACTTGGCAGGTAACTTGAACAGTACTGTAGGGATAATAGATATAGGATCGAAGACAAGGAAAGTTCAATGAGTACAGCATCGAAGGAAACAAGGTTGTCTTCAGCACTGGGGGAAATCATAGATGACTGCGTCAGATCATGTGTATCTCATGCATTACTATGGGATGAATTAGTATTAGTCAAGGGAAAGTGTAGGGAAAGAAAGTTACCCGTCTTCAAAATCTTGGCTTCCTCCTTGGTAACAGTGGCGCTCTCGCTGATTCCACGCTTGTTCTCGGAAAACACCCTGAATTTGTAGGTGTTGCCCATGATGAGGTCAGAGATGGTGGCAGTGAGTCTATGGTAATGCTCCAACACAGTGAACCAGTCCTGTCGAACACACAGACATACAGAGAGAGAGAAATGATATTCAGCATGAAGACATGATGAATTAGTTGATTAAGTACGGTGGATTAAATGTTCATCATATATAATTTACCAGGGGAATCCAGCCACTAATAATCATCATACATCATTTATTAATACCCAGCCCTTTGATACTGGAATCTGAGACTGATGATTACTCACTCCAGTCTTTTTGTCCGCCTTCTGGATTGTGTAACCTGTGATCTCCGTGTTTCCGTTATCAGTGGGTGGAGTCCACTCCAGGGCAACATTGAAACCCCAGGTATCCACGATCTTTGCACTTGCAGGTGGCCCTGGCAGCTCTGTGGAAAACCAAGCACCGATTAGGTATCAAGTATCGTGCCAAGCGTTGTGACTCACATCCCCACCAAATCAAACCCACGGTCCAGATGATGACAAAAAGACACCATCCTATCTCAACATCTCACTTACCAACAATCTGAAGGATGAGAGAGGACTTGTCCTCAAAGTCCTCCACCTTCACACACATCTCATACACTCCAGAGTCTTCTCTCTCAGCTGCACGGATAAACAGGATGCTGTCTCTATCGGTGCTGCGGATATTGACCTTCTTAGTATCCAGGGGCTGGCCATTCTTGGTCCAAGTGACCACTGGTTTGGGTTTACCCTGGGAGAGCGAAATCGGGGAGTTGTGAAGGTCTGTTAGTTCTTCATGTACAGTACCATTGTAAGTGAATAAGTCAGTCATCATGTGCACTTACAGTAAAGGGGATGGTGAGGTTGATCTTATCTCCAACATGTGCAACGAATCTTTGTCTGAGGAAACGGGGCAGACGCACTTTGGGGCGGTCTGGAGAAAATCACATATAGTCATTATTGATTTTTTTGTTGTTGTATTCAGCAGTCAGACAGATGAAACTGGAAAAGTAAGGTTTAAGAATTCAATTTATGATGGAAAGAAAAAAACAGTAGAAGGCTATCACAGCGTGTTTTGAAATGATTGTAAGTCTCTTATTGAGGACCATTTCTGTAAGAGATTTGGTGACAACCACCACCTGCTGAGTCCAGCAGAGCAACATTCTAAATAAAGCAGGCATACTGTCACATATCACTCAGGCCACCTAACAGCACATGATTAGGAGCTCCAATTACTTCCACTCAAACCAGCATGCATTAAAATCATAGTAGTCACAGACAGTTAGATGACTATTTAAAACCAACTGATTCATACACTAAAACACAATAACACTCAGTAAGTATGAATTGCCTAACAACATAGATGTGTCTATCAATGTAAATGATCAATAACCCCTGATGTCTTGGTGTGTGTGTGTCTTGGTAGTGTCCTAGCTTGCTGCTCCACATGGAAAGGAACAGGCCTAAAGAAAATTCCCCCTGTAAAGTCTGCAGCATGTTTCCAAAATAAACAGTGAATCTCCGGCAGTGTCAA
>OOFE01045406.1:0-11369 GCA_900323365.1 Monocentris japonica | reverse complement strand
TAGAAGACATGATATACATATCAAACAAGATGGAGTAGGCTATAGCCAGCAAGACTGACAGTGCAACCACTTTGATCCACCTCTAGCCAAATGAATCAAGGTGGAGCTGCCAACTTGTCTGCCTATTTTCTCCTCTCGTTCTGCATGGTACTTTTTCCTGACACTGCTGTCACCATTTCTAAAATGTGCATAATGATCTATTCCTGTATACAGATACTTCAGATTTTACATCTACAGTACTCCAAAAACAGACTTCTGGTAGGAACAGAAACTCCAGTTTACCAGCTTGACTTTATGATATCCTGGCACAGTGTTTCCATACTAGTTATTGAATGCATGCCATGTTGCTGAGTAAAACAGAGTAAAACAGAATAACAAGATCAAAGACTGGATGTTAAGACATACTAGCTTAATGCAACATGAAAGGACAATTTAATTAAATGCAGCTTCTTCTTTTTTTTTTGTTTGGAAAACATCCATAGCACCTTATTGACACAGGTGCAGGATACACAGAAACTGACTGACAGGTATAACCAGACCATTCTCCCACCATGTCATCAGCAACTGTATGAAGCCATTCTCTGAAAATGCTCTGATATTTCTGATTTCTTAATTGTGAATTAGCAGACTGTAATGTAAGGGCCATCATGGTCACAGCAATGCAGGTAGTGGTGTAGCCTACATGCCTTTATTTAGTTTGTCATTGAAATGGAAGCAGTATCATAAGGACAATCACATCGATAACGAATGATATGTTCTTGGCTCTGTGTTAATATGCTAGTGTACAATACATTCTGTTATTTGTACAAAGTGCTACTACTAAACCAAACCATCCCTCTGTGTTTGTATTTATTGTTTTATTCATTTGTTAAATGCTAAAAATTATATTTAATTATTTACTCTGTTTCCAGTGTTGTGACCATTTGCTAGTAATTTAAACCTAAAACCAATACTACTAATGTATCTGTTGCAGTCCCACTTTTTACCACATGATTGCTGAATTACCACTGCATCCCCAAAAGAAACTTCTTGGTTGCCTCTCCTGTAGAACATTAAATAACGACCTGCCAGTAGTATTAATGCAGGATAGATGTGTTTAGTCCATCAAACTAAAACATCCCTCCATCTTACTCTACCTGTGAGACCTGCTCCATGGTTCTTCTCAGGTTTTCCATGTCCTGGCTGTACTGCTCCCTCACAGCCTCCATCTCTTTGTCATGAGACTCCACCTCCTCCTTCAGCGCCCCCTTCAGGGCTGTCAGCTCCCGCTCGCGCTGGTGTAGCATCTCCTCCTGTCGCTGACGTAACATGGCCGCCTCGGCCAGCTCCGCCTGCAGCGTTACCACATCCTGCAGAGAGAAAGGTGGAGAAATACAGAGAGAGAGAGAGAGAGAGAGAGAGAGAGAGAGAGAGGTCATTGGTGCATTGTGCAGGTGTGTGTTTGCTCACATCATCTGTGTGTGTGTGATTTTACTGTCTGAAGTCAACCTGAGAGTATATGCACGTATGTGTGTGTGTGTGTGTGCATGTGCCATAGAGTGTCAGTACCATCTGAAGTGAGTCTGTGTGAGGCGAGTTCTCTGACATCCTCCTTAGCTCCTCCTGAAGCTCAGCTAGCTGGTCTTCCTGTTGATGCAGACGAGACTCCGCCCCCTCCCTGGCCATCCGCACCTCAGCCAGTCTGCACACACACGTACACACAAGCGATCATTAAGTAGTGTTTGGCATGTGTTCTAACCTGCTTGGCGTGCTAGATGGGTGGGGTTTACTGCAGCAACATAATTTAATGTTAGATGTCAGTCAAGGTAAGATTCTGGCACATGCATTGTCCCATGTGAAAATCAACTTCTATTTGACTCAGGTCTGACACACATGCACAAACACACAGACACACATCCTTACTTATCATGGGCCTGTTGTAATTCTTTCTTGTTGTGGTTGAGTTGTTCCTGAAGCTGGATATTCTCATTCAGACTGTCCTCCAGCTCCTTTTTTGGGTTCCCATCAGATCCTTCCTTCTATACACATAAATACACACACACACACAAACAAACACAGACGCAGAAAGTGTTTGTGTGAGAGAGAGAGAGCGAGAAAGAGAGAGAGATGAAAACTGGAAACAGTGGAGCAAACTATCACCTTCAACTTTGCCACTGCAGATGTGTACCATGTATTAAAAAAACAAAAACAAACTTTGCTATTGATGCCATGCCCTACTTTCTGACAGTCAGAAAATCTTTGGGAGAACAGGCCTTGCCAATATGTTCAGACGTTGTGAAAAAAAAGTCTCTCCACATAAACAACTCTCTTTGAGTGGCTGGAGGGTATCAGTGCAGAGCCGGAGCGTAGCTCACTCATCGCCCACACCGCTCCGCTGTTTGTCAAGGTTCTCTATTCCTGAAAAGGGAATGCCTGCCCATGAAACCCCTCTCATCCTCCTCCACACTCATTAGAGAGACACATACAGAAACAGACAGAGAGGGAGAGAGAATCATGGATGGTTTACCCCTCGGGGGACTAACATTTCTATTACTAGTCTTATCAGTGATAGATTATAAAGATATATTTTGTACAGATTAGTTTCATTTTCTTCCCCCTGACAGGAGAGGGCATCGATAATTCAGTTATATAGAATAGGATATTTCAGCTTCTCTCTGTTCTAACAAAGAGATAATGAACTGAAGATAACATAATAGAGCAGACGTAAAAGCTCATCAGACTGCTTTTGAACCCTTGAAGTAAATTGCATCAGCTGTATGCCTATGTGTATTAATCATCTGCAATTAAAGACACACTCCTGGCTTGGTAAATACAGAAGAAGTCTTAGCTGATGAGGAAGATGCAATAATACCATAGACCATAACACACATGGTCTCAAATAATAACCTGCCTGTGTCCTGATGTTTTCAAAAGCTAACCCCCCAGTCGTTTTATCATTTTAAATAAATACCTGGGAGTTTTGCAGTGACAGGTGTTCACTCCACACACACACACCGACTGCCTCGACCTCAGGTAACCCAACACACCAGCATGGGTTCTTCAATTAACCGGGGGAAACAAAATACTTTGCCAGTGCAACCAACCACTCCATAGCTCTCCTGACATACAGTAACTACAACACTGCAGTAAACCAGCCATAACAAACCACTAGCACTCAGAGATAGCAAAAGACATCAGCGGTACCAAGGGAACTTGAATGCCCCTTTACGTCACACTTGTGAGCCAAGATGCTTCAAAGGCAAATAAACCTTTTAGTGAAAGGCTCAGCATGTGTCAATATATTAATGTGGACATTGGACATACCACAAAGGCCCCATAGGTGAGAGACAGTCATTGAGTGAGCCCTTATTATAAACCACATTCATCTGATGTTGCTCTTATGTTTTGGTTTTATATAGACAAGAGTAATGTTTTGGTTTAGGTCCTGAGCTGGAAATAAATAGCCTTGGGCAAAAACCAAAGTGAAAAACTCTCCATTCTACAGTGTAACCATGCTGTTATGTTATCTGCTTCAGCTATTGTACTACTAAAAATCCACTAGCCTAAGATAACCTCTTGTAGAAAAATGAGCCACCACTGAATATAGTTAGCTAAGATGTCGTGGTTGCCATGAAACACATGGTGCCATGGTACAACCGGACCCCACAGAGAGGGATCTGTCCTGGCCAGCCAGCCAACCCCCAGCTGGTGCAGGGTTCCAGTCCAACTCAATTATTGATGGCTCTCAACGACTGCGCCCTGAACACACTGGGCCCTAATCAGCTTTCCTCTGCAGGTGCATCGTTGCCAAGAGACAGGCAAATGATTCATAGGCAGCCATGGTCACAAACACACTGAGGATTACTCAATAAGGGATCATACATACTCAAGTGCCTATACAAAGCCACTGTCATACGCACGCATTATGAGAAGGTGAAGACACAAAGGAATGACTTCTGTATGTAGATTTCTGCACGAGGATGAAGACTTGGGCTGAAATGTGCAAATATTTCTCCGAAAACCAGGACGGAATCTATTTTAATGAGGCTTCAGAGGAGCACAAAAGTGCAGGGATGGCGCCAAAAATTGACGTCAAAATACTCAGCATGCCCCTTAATTTAATTTTTCCATTTTCTGGCCTGCCAATAGAGGATCCTTGGAGAAAAAGTAGATGAAATAGTTTTTCATATCCTCGGAAAAGAAGACAGCTTGCAAACCACCTGCTACCCTCATCACAAGAACCGCTCTATTGAGAAGAGGACTCTCAGATACCAAACACCAAAACTTTCCAATCTCTTATTTGACAAAACTGCTGAACTTGCACATCACACAAGCTCATCAACTGAAAAACACTTTATGGTTTTGCTGAACTTTCTGTATAGTGGCAAGCTATTCATTCAGATCACTGTTAAATACCTATAAATACACACAACACAATCTAAAAAGGCAGAACTGATTCTGGATCAGCAGCCAACTGCTACTCTTAAAGACTTGATCTATATTGTGTTTGATGTCTCTTCATACCTTAAAACTGCTGGCCGTCTCATAAATGAGGTTGACCTTTCTTTTGATGGATGCGTCACTCTGACTCGAGCTGATGAGGAAGGATTATCAGAGGGACAACATAGTGGGCTTCTGGTTAGATACAAAAATCCATGTATCAATACAGCAATGTATCTAGCCATTCACATTATCATGCTTGCGGTCTTATTTACCCATCTTTGAGGATGTTGTAAATAGCTTGCTTGGCTTGTGCTTCCTCCCCACTGATGACCTCTGCACTTTGACCCTGGTTCCTCAGAGGGGCAGGTATCTCCTTCAAAGAGAGAGAACAAACAAAGTAAGAAAACAGACATGACATAGTGGCTAATACTCACAAATGATAGATAACAAGCTCCCTGTCACTGATACTTACAGGCTTTTTTGGTATAACTGGAGGGGTGTCCTTGGCAACAAACTTCCCTGGCAACCTGGCGCTCGGCTTGGGGGCCGCAAGTGCTGTCACCTTGGCAACAGAAGCAGGGCTCCTTCCCAGGCTGCCTTTCACTGGGGTGGATGACGTCAACAAATTGGAGGAGGTAGAAAGAGGGGCGAGAGGAGTAGCGTATGGGCTTGGAGTGGGAGAATTAGGAGAGGGAAGGGACACTTGAGATTGAACATCTTTTCGAGCATCAAGACTTCTGGATCGCTTGCGTTCATCAAACCTGAGCCGCTGCCTTGCTCCTGAGCGGCCCCTGGTCTGTGTGGCACTGCCTGGTGTTCCACTGTTAAACTTGTTGATGAGCTTGTTGATGGGGGCCAGTGAGTTGGTGTCTATTGCCAGAACAGGCTCTTCCTCAGTTGACATTGGATGAGGGGCCTCTGGGAAAGACTCCAAAGAGGAATCCAGGTTCAGTTTTTTCCCACTGTATCTTCCCAGCGACCCACTGAAACCAATACCATTTTGCTTGACCCCTCTGGGCCCAACCCCATTTACTCTGACAGGTTTCAGCCCTGCTTCATTAAACTCCTCCCTGTTAGTCCACTCCTTCTCCTTTTTCTCCACTCCATTGGCTGCTGCTTTGGGTTGAGATTCAGCCTTTATCCGCTCCACCTGTCCCTCTCTGCCAGCTCCACCCTCCCCCTCCCCTTGGCTCCCTGCTTGCCCATCCCCAGGAGGTCTCTTTAGAGGGCTCCCAAAAATCTCCTCATCCTCTGCTGGAGAAACGGGAGAGCTTGCCATATTTCCAACAGGAGCATAGGGGTTTGTGAATTCTGCTGCTTCCTGACCTTTGGTCAGACTGTTGTAGGGTGAGGAGGGCGCTGAGCTGGGCTTTGGAGGCTGGGTCTGGGTCTTCAGCTGAACCCCATATGAATCGCCTTTCTCCCCATCTTTCAGGACCACATAGGGCTGCCCAGAGATTCCCTGAACCCGTACCGCCACTCCATACTTATTGGAAGGAGGAGTTGCACTGTTGCCCCCTCTGGTCTTTTCAATGTAGCCCCCACCTGTGTCATGGAGATCCTTGATGAAGCGGATCTGAACGCCATAGTCAACAAGTGGCTTCTTATCTGTGGGCAGAGCACTCATGTTCACTTCCTGGTTTCTCTACAAGAGACCTGGGCAGACAGGGAGGAGAAAAAGGCCAGAAATTCAAATCAGCTGACTCAATGGAACAAGTTACAAAGCAGTGAACATGACATGCAGTGAGTCATGGGTGCTAGGCCTCTTTTTCATTCACTCCAATTACTCATTCAATACCAAACCACAATACAGACCTGCAGAGAAGGAATTCTCACTCAAGAGTCTTACTTTTTTCTGTTGCTGCTCCCAGGCTTTACATATGACCTTCATTGCATTCAATAAATTACTCACTAATAACTCAGATTGGCTCCTTTTAACTTCTGCTGCTCTCCAAATCCCCCTATCCTTCCTTTTTCCTTGGTTTATAACTTTTTGTGCAACATGGCCTACTTCTTCCCAGGTGGGGTATATCTTGATGAAACTCTGTCATCTGCTCTTGCTGCTCTACAGGCAAAATTGATTCTCTCACAGGACAAACTGTATTCATGTCGTGCCAAATATGCCACTGGGGCCGTAACAACCTCTTTGTGCAGGTTTAGGCCTACTTTTTGAGACGGTGTGTTGAGAGGGCAGGAAAGAGAGAAAATAGGAGTGTGTATGTGCATATGTGTGTGTGTGTGAGAGAGTGAGTGAGTGAGTGAGAAATGGAAACCTGTATATGAGCAGGAAGTACACAGCATGCTGATAATATGTGTCAGTGTGTTGCAGGGAGTGGTCACGCATGACGCCACACACAAAAATGATCAGTTTGTTGCTTCTGATTTACATTGGAATGCTCACATGGTGGATGTTTTAATCCAATTTACATTACAGGTCCATGAGTGGATCCTTTTTTTAAAAATGATATAGGGCCACCCACTTACCTCTGGTAAGCAGAGTGGGAGAAAGATGATCTGCCAGGATTTGATCCTAGGCCTACAGGGGCAGACATGTGGCTCTAGAGGGTGCAGACTTCAACACTTGACTATATAGGTGGATACAATAAAACACATGTGGATCCCTTTTCACTATGGATGACCACATGGTGAATTAAAACCCTGATACTGGCAGAAACAAATGGACTTTATGTTATTGTGTTCACAGCCACCAAATGTTTATTGTCTATTTGTATTTACACAACACAGTCAGCCATACTGTGAATAGCATAACCTGAGCATGTCCAGGTTATATCACCTAAAAATGGGCTTGATGATGAGCACTATGGGAAGGTGAATACTCCTCTTATTGTCCAGGCTCTTTGGAGCATGAAACACTAGGGGCTATGCTAGGAATGGGCCCCCACTCTCTCTCTTTGCCAAAGTATCTCCCTAGTCTCCTGACTTCAGAGTAGACTCACTCAGGCGTAGTCTGTTTACTTTGAGCTTTGCAGCACACTCAAGCACATGCACTCACGTGCACATGCACACACCTGCACCCCACTTCCATCTAGTAGTAGCATTGATACTTAATGTCCCCATGTTGTTTAGTTATTGCGTCAAGTGACACAATGACAACTATGTGACTGTCATGGTTCCTGTGTCCATGTAGCAACCACCACTCCAATAATAATGACTCAATAAATGATGAGCAACTATGTAATGTGTGCTCATGTTAAAACACTTCTGCAGTCACATTATTGCACAACGGCGACTTAACATGAAGTGTAATCTCTCTTGTCACCAGCACAGTCCAACCACAGTCTATGTGACTTTTCCATACCTACGTCACTTATAGGAGTTGTGGCTCAAACAAATAATTGAGAGGTCATTAAACAGTAACCACCTCTAACTGACTACTGGTTACAGTGTAACACTCAGCACCTTGACACCCCATGAGGTTGGATTAGCAAGTCAAAGTCAGCCTTCGTCTTTCCTAAAAAACATTCTTAGGATTCCAGACATTTCTCTTTACGCGAAGCACTGCTCGTGGTTTGCATTTGTTTAAGGAGAACGGATTATGAGGAAAGTGTACAACTGGAGAACTAGGGCAGCATCTAATGAATGAATAGGGGGGGTTGAGCTCTGTAGGTTTAAGCTGAGGGAAGGTGAATGTCTAATGATGATGAAGAATGATGAAAACAACAGCACAACATCAGTCGACACACAGTAACAAAAGATCTTAGTAATAGTTTAGGATAGGTTACAATACAATAAAAATACAACAAGGCAAATAGACGCACTAGATAAATGGTGTAAGATCATTGTAACCATATGCACTTGGTTTTTAGCACCCATAGGTTACTTATACATGTGATGTAACATCAATTTGCCACACCCTGATGAAGGCTTTGGGCTGCTGCAACATCGGTGCCATTTCAACTTATTAAATCACTGCAAAGAAAGAATAGTGTGCAACATTTTTCATTTACTTTTTCATAGTTTCATAGTTAGTCAGCACCTTGCCATAGGGTGTGCGTTCTTTTAAGCAGCAGGGCTGACCATGTGGCATACTGCACATCAACACAATGACCTAAAGGTTAAAGAAATGACGGGCATGTGACTGGAACGTTGCTGGTGCAATTCCCTGTGTTGGAGAAATGAATGATGCTCTCCTGTCTCTAAACTGCTGCCAAGGTGCTTAACCCTCAACTGTTCCAGTGGGGCTGATCAGTGGTCAACAGTAAGACTGGTCATACTGGGAAGCTCCCTGGGGTGAATGTGCAAAGTCATACAACCAATGCCTACCACTATGTGATTATCAACCCCCTAAATGAGGGTTTACACAAAATGTAAGCAGTAAGAGCCTGGTTGTACACTTTGAGCAACCAGTCGCAGAGTCCAACTTTGTGACAACTAGCTCACCTAGTCTTCCTCTCCAACAAGCCCTTTTGTCACAAGGAATGGCTATGTCAACAGAGAACGGAATGTCGCCAAACGAGCCTGTGCCGTCACTCTTCCCTTTCTCCCACCGTGCACTTCTCATTTTGTCTGCCCCCTCTCCTCTTCCTTCTCCTGCTTTCTCCCACAATTGGAACAAGACAAGTTGTTAAAAGGCATTATACCAATACCTATCTCTGATTTTGTGTGGGCATAGTATAAGTGCTGTATATAAAATGTTATAGTGGGCCACTGAGTCTTTCAGTTATCAGTATTGGGTATGAGGATAGGGCTGGGCTCTCCTGGGTGAAACAACAACACCATGTTAATAGTTTCTCATTAGGAGGACATGTTTACTCATACACTTCAAAATGAGCTTGATGTGTGTCCCTAGGCACTGTTTTTAGGTCAGGTCTATTTGTGGACCAATTTGTTTTAAATGTAACTGAAAAAGATACCAGAAGAACCTTCCAACAGCTCATACTTTATCTAACCACTGTCTTATCAGCCATGGGCTAATTGCTGGTCGGGATATATGAGGGACTATCTTGAGGCTTATTTTAGTTTCATGCCAAAGTTGGTTTAACAGTTGGAGTCCAGTCTACAATGGATAAGCCAACAAATGTTCCATTGCCATGGAAATACAATACAGATTCATACATGAAATGACACAAACATGGAGGTCATTCCCCTTGACCATAGCCAAACAGCTATGTGTTGCTCCCTGTTAACATATCAAACACTTCAGACAGAGGAGGCCATTAGAGCAGACTAACCCAGGAGCACCTGCCGCCGCCTCCTCCTGAATTAATTGCGTCACACCCACCTATCCGGTCAGTCAGTATCGGTGCGACTCGAAACCAGCTTGTTTACATGAGCCATCGTGACCATGAGCACAGCGACAACCACTGCTTGAACACGAACAACACATTCACCTGCCTTACAAGAGGATGCCATCGCGTCCTATTTGTAGCCCACCTGCTATAAGTCCCTCTTTACGCACAGTAGTTGGATCCAATTACAGGCAACAGCCAAGCACACAGTCGACTGAGTGAATAGTGCATCCTAATCATTAAACTGTAACCAAACGATAAAAGGCTTTTCCATCGGACGTTTCTGGTCGGTATCGTCAGCAGGAAAAGCTGAGCATGGTAAGTCGGCTGCCAACGCACCACAAAGCCACAGGTGTCCCCTCTGCTTATCCAAATATAATAAACGCCCGCTCAGCAAAACGCAGTCAGCGAGAAATGCAGAGAAGCCGATCCGGGCTCCAGAATTGCTCACAAAGCCCTAATGATCCGACACTTTTCGACTCAGTACACCATAAGAAAAAAAATCTAACACCAAGAATAAATAGAGTAAGAAAGCAGCGGTGTAAATAGAAGCAGACGAGTTATTCTACTGCACCTGCGAGGTTGATCCAAATCCAAAGCCTGTGTATTTTCCCCCCTGTAATTGTCCTTTCAATAGCAGCTCTTCACAGTGTTGGTAGAATAAAAATATGTTCCTCAATGACCTGAGGACATCAGGAAAATTTCCCCAGCTATTAGTGCAACCTGTTGCCAATACATCGGATAGCCGTCGTCCCGCCTCAGGACCGACTTCATTGGTGGATGAGGCGTTGAGAGGCGGTGCCAGCTGTGAGCTCTTTCATCCCATGCTAGAGGGGCGAGTATGGCCTATTTCCAGACCAGCATTTCATGGGACATTCATTCTATGATAAACTTGAAATGGTTCACACATCTTGTACACACAGCTCTAATTCTAGCACTAATTCTGATAGTTAGAGTACTAGTAGTGGTAGTAATAGTTGTAGTAGTAATAAACTTCATTCTGGTAAACAATTCACACAAGGTTAGTGGTGAGACTATAAACTATAAACAGAAAAAAGTTTCTTAAATTAAGAATCATGGCATTTGGATGATATGTTTCTATGCTACACATAATGCCCACTTTAATGATCAAATCCCTGGGTAAAGAATAAGGCTTTGTGTATTCTAATGTTAAAATGGACAAAGCTCTCCCAGCTCTCCCAGCTCAGCGTGCCTGACTCCACCTGCCTGCAGGTGGATCACAGACTTCCTGTCTGACAAGAAGCAGCACGTAAGGCTGGGGAAACAGGTCTCTGACTCCCGTTCCATCAGCACCGGTTCCCCTCAAGGCTGCGTTCTTTCTCCTCTACTCTTCTCCCTGTACACCAACAGCTGCACCTCCAGTCATCAGTCGGTCAAACTTCTGAAGTTTGCGGACGACACCACCCTCATTGGACTTGTCTCTGATGGTGATGAGTCCGCCTACAGGTGGGAGATCGACCATCTGGTGACCTGGTGCAGACAAAACAACCTGGAGCTCAACGCTCAAAAGACAGTGGAGATGGTTGTGGACTTCAGGAAGGACACAGCCCCACCCACCCCCATCCTCCTGTGTGACTCCCCAGTCAACGCTGCGGAATCCTTTCGCTTCCTGGGTACCATCATCACCCAGGACCTCAAGTGGGAGCCGAACATCAACTCCCTCACCAAGAAAGCCCA
>OOFE01045405.1:0-42070 GCA_900323365.1 Monocentris japonica | reverse complement strand
GCAAATCTCAATTTATGGGACATGTGTCGCAGTGGCTTGTCTTATCTGGACCAAACAAGCCCCTATCTGCCCGGCGATTAGCGTCTCCGCTTAGCGTTCCAAGTTGGAAATTGATTTCTGTCTGCTTCTGATGGGTTTGCAGCCATTTTGTTGTCATGCATGTGATGTGTGTGTGTGTGTGTGTTTGCTGATGCTATCTCAGTAATCGAATTTAGACTTTGAGGCCCAGGGCTGTCCAAGTGTGAAAGGGGACTTTTGTCCCCCAAATGTGGCTGTCTGATTGTCCGGCTCAGCGCTGATGACCACATGTGCCAATAAAAAGAATCCAGCAATGCCTCCCTTGGCCAGGATACCCTTTCCCCTTGAGAAATGAATGGTAACACTGTTACAACTTAATGGGTTTCGAGGCTCCGTTAGAAATGTCAAAGGTGAGCAACGCCGAGCCAACGCTCAGTGTTCCAGGGAATCCAATCAACTCTTGCACAGGGACTTTATCAAAAATTGTTTCACTCGAGTGATCCATGCCATGCTCACATTAGACTGACAACACACTCTCTCACAAAGGGCGATCAAGGCCTCACAACATCTCCATTCGTTGTGATAACAGTTTCCCCGCGGCTCATTGTCGTTTCACTGCCAGGATAATTACAATGAAAAATAATGCAGAATATTGATTGTGAAAGGGTGTTTTTTTTTTTCTTCTTCTTCTCTTCTCCCCAGTGCTTAACACTCTCATTTAGCCAAAAGCCTGACAGGTGGTCGGATTTATGAAGCTCACAGAACAGGAAAACAAGCTGTTTCACTGAGGGTATGCAATCGGCTGTATTGTGTTCAAGTGGGAAGAGTGGATGTTTTCAGGGACGGTGTCAGTAAGAAAAAACTATTTAAAATGTGAACTTTTTAATTGATTTACAACTAATCTCAGCATTTGCATGAGAAAAGGCCAGTGCTTCTAGTGGCATCAGTCCACAGGTGTTGTTGCAGAAGGAGGTTGCTGATGAGATAATGAACAGATATTACGGATATAATGAAGTACACAGTAGTTTAGTTTCGATGAAAATACGCAGGATAACATTCTTAGTTTTAGGGTCAAGGGTCCCTAGTTGGATGGGAAGGGTCAAAGAGGAGGCTGTTGCAATCAGAACAAGTTTCACCATGACATCGATATTCATCTATCGTCGCTCTCAGGTGAAAACTTTGTGTCTCCAAAATGTCACCTTTTCAGGAACTAAGAAAACCAGCCTTCAGCTTGAAGACCAGGCATTTTGGAGGTTATCCAAAGGGTTTTATAAGCTCAAGGGTCATAGAATTTTCCAACCCATAGAGGACCAACCTTCAACTGACAGTAAAACATGAAAATCACAAAAAAAAAAAATGGAGTAACGAGGATTTTGCATGACAACAGTGATCCATTGGTTGATAAAAGGCAAACAATTAAAAAAATCAAAAATCAAACTATTAAAGAGCTTGGCCCATAGAGGATATGTGTACAGTTTGGTGGCAACTGGACTAACAGTAAAGGAGGAGATGCTAAAAATTGATTGTTCAAAAATTTCAAAATGGTGAAAAATCAATCATGATGGACTTCATTACTATGGACCTAGTTGCAAAGCTGTAGAGGAAGACCACCTGCATGTCTATACCAAGTTTGGTGTTCATCAGATTTACAGTGTGGGAGTCGTGGCCTCTTATATAAAACCTTTAATTATAGCATCACCATGTGGCAAATCGGGGTTATAATTCTTGAGTACCGAGGCAACCAATGTCTAACATTGTGCCAAATGTTGTCTCTATCAGGTATCATCTCACAGGAAATTGTGCAACCGTGTACAGAAGATGAGAAGAACAGGTATAAAAATCAGCAAAAGAAAGATAGACTTTCAGCCTGTAGGCCTGACTCACTAGAGAGAAACACTAAAAAAGGCAAGTTGACAAGCGAAGACACAAGTGATTCCAAATGACAGCAGAACGCAGCATGGTGGAAAATGGCATTACGAACAAAATGTATAAAATGAAAGTGAGGGAAATAAAATGACTTCAGAAACATATACAGGATATACACCATGTGGACTACTGCATTAATACGGTATCAAGCAATGTCATCAATGTTCAAGAGATCATGCAAGCGTTTCTTGAGGCCTTGGATTCTTTCAAGCTCTCCAGTGGTCCATTCAGCGAGACGACTGTCATTTGACATGACAGCGCTCTACAGTACCTCAATGTTAATTAACTTAACTGTATTACAATTTAATACAAAACAGCCTCAGCAAGTTTCAGCAAGCCAAGTCATGCCCCTCCCATTTGCTAAATGTGCACTTAAGTTTACATTTTCTGGTCCATTTAACTCAAGAATAGTAACATGATGCAGATTTTGGACAGATGCCCCAAATACATTCAAAGTAAAGATGCAGCCGTTGCCTACAAATAACTGTCTTTTCCTTTTGCAGCAAATGAGCAAAATGACCTGAATAGGACCCATATGGATGGTGGTGGTGTGCTCAAAATGAATAACCCATCATGGCCTCTGCTATGAAACTCAAATGAGGACCTCGCTCCCATCTCTTGTATCCTAGGGAAAATCAATATAGGGGCAGGCTTGTACCTAATGCACTGAAAGCCCTTGCAACAACTAAACAAAACTTGGTCTCCTCCACACCTCAGCTAGGGTTGGTCTCAATACGTTTGCTTGCCAAGAGCTGCTGCTGGAGCCCTAAGAATACTCATCAAGAGGGGCGAAATGCATTAGCAGCAAATTGTATTTCCAGCAGTCTTTTGGTTTCCAGATAAAAGAGTGAAGGAGCACAAGAGGAACAAAACCATTCATGTTTGTATGTTTCATTAGAAAATGGACAGATATGTCATTACCACAATTGAGGGCTCTGAGGACTCTAATGTGTCGGTTCTTCAGTGGCTCTTTCAAAAGTGTTTTTTATAGCACCATAAATGTGGAGCTATTTGAGCAAAGATAGCCTTATAGCCTAATAATGTCCGACTGGGCAGCGCCGCAGTACCCATAATCCCAGTAAAGAATATCCTTCAGGATATTATGACTTTTATACAATGGTTACCAATGCATGTGTGCAGTGTGTGTCAAAGCATTAAACATAATTAAGAATAAGAAACGGCAGAAAACAAGACGGATCGCTGGCTCCCTGGTTGCAAGAGTTTGCTGAACAACCGACAAAGCACAGCTCGCCTCATGGGTATCATCCGTGCAGCTGGAACATGGATTTGTGATGATTTTGGTTTTATGAGTTTTGAGTTTTCAACATCAACTCAATGCCAAATGACTTAAAGCTGAAAGAACTGTCTCTCTCCGGGAATTGAAACCGATAATGAAGGAGCTGTTGATGCCTTGTTTATTCCAGATTTATGTCTGCTCTGTCTGAGCCTGCTGGTCTGCTATCGGTCCACTGCCTTGTCGAGCACTCGCATCGTCAGTTTTGACTTTTTGACAATTTTTAATTCTAGATTTTCAACATAGGTATGTCAGTGTGCAAACTTTTCTTTCAACCACCTCAGGCGATGCAGTTTGATACTGTCACAGGATTGCATATTCCTTGATCTTGAGAACTCGTAACCCAAAAGACAACCAGAAAAAAAATTGGATGGGAAGTTTTCAGAAAATCTTTACTCCGGCAGAATGACACCCTAAAAGGTAATATCGGTGGAATTCCAAGAAGTGCAGTCCAAAAAGCCCCGGCAAGTGAAAGGAGCTTAACAGCAGCGACATTGTTGTCACTCATTCGCAGAATTCACTTGCATCCCGCAGCTTTGAAGAGCAGCACTTCACAGTCTCCAGAAACCAAATTATGTCTAAAATGAGATTAGGGCCCCACATCACAGCATCAGTATGGCAGCAAGGAATCTTTGAAGAAGTGACTTTCAGACATGGAGAGGACACCTCAGACTTTAAATGTTTGTGTGTGTGTGTGTCTGTGTGTCACTTATCTTTATCTTCTGCTTGAAATCAGGTTCACACAAAAGCCTCCTGGTACAGAACGTCTTCCCCGGAGTTTTGTGGAGACGCTTTAGTGATTGGTGACAAGTTTTTGTTCGACAGTCAATCAGCATGGGATTGGTATTATTTTTATTGATATACTTTACAATACATTATAGATAGCGCTGTTAACGAGAAAGGAATAGACACGACTAGTGCATAATTCTGTGTGTGTGTGTGCTTGTGTGTTCTACTCTGTGTCTGCATGTTGTACAGCAAAGGTGCCAGAGAAGTGATCATTAAAGCATATCCCTTGGCCATGATATCTCTATCCTTTCTGACTGAGGTGAGAGAGGAGGTGACCTAGATAGAAGCAGAGCAATTTGCACTGTCCCTGCAAGTGTGAGATCGAGCCTGCTCTGTCGGGCCGACGTGACGATGATGCTGATAGCCTCGGTGGATGGGTGGCTTCTGAGAGGTTTGGGTCTGGAGGCTGTTTACAGAATGTGATTTGAGTTCAACAACATGCGGTCCGTGGTAAGAATTGCAGAATACAATCTTAACCAGGATGGAGGCTTCGCAGTTGCGTCAGGAATCTCCTAGCAACCACAGCCGGTGCCATCATGGAGGTCCAGTGGAGAATTGGTGTGAATAATAACTAAATATATAACAAAGAGTGAAAAAAGTGTTGTGGTGTGGGTGTAGGTCAATTAAGCAATGTTAGAAGTAAAAGTCAAGGCAGCTGCAAAACCATAGTAGGGGGAACTGGGTGCATACATTTTCTACTGCAAAATGCATCAATCTGGTGCACTTTGACGTGGCCATGCATAGGTCTAAATGAAGCAGCGTAGTAATAACACTTTGAACAGCAGGCCGACAGTGATGTATTGTAGTGTGCTGTCTGTCTTATCTGTTACTGTCTCACTCCTCCCCTTCTGGATTCTTCTCGTCCCTCCTCTTATTTTTCTCCCTCTCCTCCCCTCATCTCTCTTCGTCTCGCAAAAGACGAGCAGTTATCAATGACGGTATGAAACTTCAAAGGCTATATATGACATACAGTATCTGCTGGCCACTCCTCATCTGTCTCTACTGTTAAAGAAAACTGATTGTATCCAATCCAACTTATTTAACAATTTATTTAATAAGCAAATGGTTTCTCCTGACATTTTCGTCTCCTTGAGAGCTGATGTTTTTCCATTTTAAATCATAGCTGTAGTAAAGATCATTATACCATGGAAAAAGCCTAATCCATTCTGGATGGCTGGGGGAGTCTAATATGCATTAGTAAAATATATAGAGGTACAAATTCAAAATCTCATGTTTAAACACATTTTAGGGAAACAGTGCCTCGAGCTGGATTTCATGTCAAGGGAAATATTTTTTATGCATTTAATATTCAGCAGCCCAAATAAATAGAGCTTATTGGGCGGATGAGCCTGACAAGTCCCTACTGCAGTAACTAACTGACTAACTAGCTGGCAGACTGGAGACATTTTAGGATGATCCGGTATTATATTGACTCTAGCGAAGCACAGCAAGTTTAGCTGTAGCTTGTAGGCGTCCGACTTGAAGCTAACTGCCAAGTCAAGTGTCAATCCAAGCTGGCACTCCAGCGTCCATCTGGCCACTAGCGGCACACAGCTGGCTCATTTGTGCCGTCTTTCATATTTGGGTAATCACTCATTTAACCAAACCTAGCATGCATCCTTTTGAAAAACGAAGAAAATCCATATATCCTGCCTGCTCTTTTCCTGACATTGTGTTTTCTGGCCTCCTGTGACCTAGACCCAGCCTGACCGGTTGAACTCAAACAAATACAAAACTTATTCCTTTAGTTCTACTCAAATCACATGACAGTGATTGACAGAGCTCCCCTACTATACAAACGAAGACTAGCCGAGTGGCTTAAAATAACTGGCCACTAAATCAAATTAAACTTACCTCACACTCTTACAGTGTAAACAGAAATTTGATCTATGTAGAATTTGACTCCATTTTCTGGGCTTATCTCAAATCATTTCAAAATGTTTCAAAAGAAAGTCCTTAACGACGCCACTGGCTGTTGACAGAGGAAACGATCTTGTATTTATCCCTAGTTTCTACTTGAGAAGAGTCCAGTTAACCTAAACAAACAGCTAGTTTATGGCATTGTTAGCTTAGCCAGTACTAATGCCAAGTGTGTTTACAAAAAGACAGTATTGGTTCGCTGCTAGCTAATGACATGAACAAAACACAAAAATCAATCAGATGTGTCACATAAAGTAGCCATGTCTTTTCAGTTCTGTTGAGACAGTTGTATGCTTAGAAATGGGCTGTTGCAGGGTTTTAAAACGCAACTCCTTTCGTGAAGATTTTGAAAATGTTATTGCTGTGACAACATGCCAGGTCGAGCTAGCATATCAGGAATACTGAGTATTTGAGTGCCCTTTTTAAAGACACTGCATCATCATTGTTGGTCTGTAAACCTGCTGACCCGGTAGTCTGTAAAAATAAAGCTACATTCAGAGCTGGTGAAAACCAGAATGTTTGTTATGTCTACCCTCCAGAGATACTGGAGGGGGGTTAAAGAAAAACCATAGAGCTGTGTTTTTGTTCAAATGACTCTCAGAGTGCACTTTGAACTTCAAGTTGACCTCAGCTCCACAGTTCTCCACTACGCCTGAATTACAAGGTTTGTCCTAGGTCTACCTTCCCACATGCTGGATAACACAGCCCCAAATACCTTTTATAAAAATGATAGTGTGGATGTGGGGCTTGTGGAAAATCAGGACCAGCTGGAAAAATTGCAACAGGGAAAGTGAATGACAAACGCTCTGCCCCCCTTAAACAACTACCGCTGAGATACCCTTGAGTAAGGTTGTACTGGGCAGCTCCCAGGTACCAATATGTGTGTGAAGAGGTGCGTAAACAGAGCATGCTCAGCAAAACCCATTCCCGGGATAAATTATGTTGTAGTTTTTTAATGCAGGCCTTTGATAAGACCCTTAAAATACGACTCCACTGTTCTTTCATTTCACCATGTGGTCCTGCTTTGTAGTCATCCAGATAACATCTAAGACAAAGATGGCAGCATGATTGCTCTGTTTTTGGGCAGGCAGGATAGTGCTAGAGCGCTGATGCAGCAAGGTATTGGGGCATGGTAACTTAGGGGGAGAGAGGAGACAGAGTCTGGGGACTGTGATTAACTTTCACCTACTCCAAAGAACAGCAAGCCATTACCGCAGAATTATTTCCCAATTTACTTTCTAGGCAGGCTTTGAGAAAGTGCCTGTTTCTGGGAGTGGTTCCAACATAAACCCCTAAAAAATGTAGATGCACCGCTCCCCCTAGGAACTCAGAAAGTAATGCCTGTGTAAATAACAGTTAGAGCAGAGTCTTGTATCCCAGTGATTAGCTCGTAGCCGCGGGTTGCAGCCAGCTCTTAATAAGCTAATGCTAAAGGCCTGTCTGTGGCATGAGATGTTCTGTGATCCTGGTCAATAAGGAAACCGTAGAAGAAAAATGAGGCATTTTGTGGTAGAGAGGGCCTTAGTGCATACTGTGTGCTCACAACATTGCGACTTCAAGTCTGACTCGTGACTCACTGCATGCTACATGCCATGCTGCTGTTTGGCTGCGGTGAAGTCCTCATGCTCTTTAGGACGACGAGACTTTAGGTGTTACAATTTGTTGTATATTGGCCCCCTCATGAGATACCTTTGCGTTTTGGAGTTTTATTATCCTCCTTGCTAACCTCCTAGAATCACCACACTGCTGACGTTATTTCCTCCTGTCAGAAAGCGTTATGTTGCGCAACATGCATGACATTTAAGTGTAGGTATCAGAACAGATGCATTTGCCGACCCGAGTACGAGTACCTGGGAGCCCGATCGGCCCCGATCCGATACTTACAGATACTATTGATGCACCTCTAATCAGTATATGCAGCAGGGAATCCACACTAAAAGGATGGATAAGTACATTTTCACGGAGGGAAATGTCATAAAAATAAATTCTGAGAAAATTCTAAGAAAAGTAATTGCTTTGCTATGCCTTACTAGTATGTTACCTTACTAGTACGACATGCATGGCTGCACTGGGAAATGTGTTTCATTATATCACATGAGGTTCATTACTTGTTGTGTACATAATGTTCTGAAAATGTTGAACTTCAATACCCAGAAATGATTTGACATGTCAGCACGCTCATGTTTACCAACCCAGCCAGTCGATGATTGCTTTATACCAAAGGGACGAGAGATGCAACAGATCTAACGTTGGTGAGTCCAGCTTCCTCTGGACGGAGCCTCGCTCGCTGCTGTTAAGTTTGGATTCCACTCTTAAGTTTTGATTCATCACTTTGTGTGTCCACGCACCAGAAATAGGGTGACTCCGTGGGGTTTCAATTACGGGGAATGGGACGCTCTTCTCTGTTGCAGCCCCACTTTGTGATTTAAGACGGGTGTATTTTTACATTAAAGTCTTGCCTAGTGCAGCTTTAATTAGAGAATATAAGCACAGCACAATAAAGGCTCATGTTGCGTGCGTAGGTGTGATGTGTTCTCAAGTCTCTGCTCTTTTACAGTTGAACAATGCAGCAAGTATGGAGTCCATGGAGTATGTATGTGATGTACTTCACATTCATTCATGTTCACGGCGCTCTAGACTCAAATTGGTGTCTATCTCCAAGTGTAACTGCCAACAATTCATGTCAGGCTGTAGGGTGAAACATTTGTTTTACTCGTCCTCTTTAAAATGAAAATAATTATCTTGCATAGTCCACAACCTTTGAGAACGGAAACCACTTCTTTTGAGGTCTACAAAATAAGTGGCAGCTGTGTGTGTGTGGGTGTGCGGGTGTACCGTATGAGCAAGTGGGAATGCGTGTGTTATTTAATTGTGCAATGTGACTGACACGCATCGTGGTTTTTCAGTCAGAGATATTGAACATGGCAAGCCACACACACTTCCTGTGAGAGCAGGGATGTGTTTGTGCAAGTGTGTGTGGTATACATCAATGCATCTATTTGTGTGTGTAGCACGCCCTGTGTTACAACGGTGCTGACACTTCCCATCAAAACTGGGATTGGTTGCCATGCTGAGTCACGTGGCAACCAGGGAGCTAGTTATTGATTTATGTTAGTTTCCTCTTGTTTCTTATTCTAATCAATGTAAACTACTCGGAAGAAAACTTTTTGAGATGGTACACATGCATTGGTAAAAGTTGTATAAATGAAATAATATGTGAGAGGGAGTATTTTTTACTGAGATTATGGGCACTTTGGTGATGCTGACAGCACTTGACTGCATCTCAAACCTAGACGTGTCAGCTTTGTATCTGTAATCACAATAAAGAATGCCCTCTTGGGTATTATTGCTAGATGCATGCTTGCTTGATGCTTGCTAGATGAGTGTGTGTGTGTGTGTGTGTGTGTGTGTCTGTTTTTGAGGGGCGGTGGCAGGGGATTGTTTACAGACTCTATCAGAATCACTTTATTCTCCAAGTACAACATTCAATAGTCAAGCACGACGTGATTCTTGCACTATGTATATTTTCCTATATCAACAGTGTATACTCTACTGAACGATATGTAGGTTGTGCTGAGGCCAGGTCCTAATGTGTGTCTCGTTTCCTCCACAGGGTTTGCAGGTGAAGGCAGACTATGTTCCTCTGCTCCAGTCCCTGGCCACGTTTGGTTGGAGGCTCACCTGTGTGCTGCCGACGCCAGTTATCAAGACTAACAGGTAGCGCCTCATTCGACTGTCAAAGGGCCAATAGATAATCTATGACCTCTATCGACCTCTATCGGCAGGCAGTAGGAATTGCAGCAACATTGGCAGGTCTCTGGCACAGCCCGAGTCACATTGTCACAGTAGAGGCGAGTAAACTGAGTAAGCTAGCGAATTAGAGCATAGATGTCTAGTGAAAAGGTAATGCACCAAGCAAAGTGTAATACTGTAATAGTCATTTGCTTTTTCGGCTTCAACCTTTTCAGCGACATATATTGTGTATATATTTTGTTCATTTTCTGCTATTGGGTGGTAAAAGTCTGAAAATATAAAACCCAATTGACATTTTACATGTTCAGTCATTTTGCTGATGCTCTCATTCAGTACAAACTCTAATGACTCCCATAATGCAGCTATAATGGATATATCTGCCTAAATTGTTAAAGGGTGCAATTTGCAGGTGGAAAGTAAGCTTCTTGCAAATGTCATATCCCACCATGACCTGAAATGCATGTCTTCATTACTCCATTGAATGCACTTGCTAGCAGATCTTCCTCAACTTGATAATACCGCTCACTTCCTTTTGCCACAAGCTCTGTGAATCAGTATGAAAATGGAAAATATCACCAGTGCCATCTTTTGATTCGGTTACTCTTTTGTTTACATTTGGCTTTAGAAGTGGGGCTTTAAGAATCATGGGACTGAAACTGTGATCCTCCATTTAAGCCCACGTTACAGTAAATGTGGAAAAATGGAAATAGAAATCCACTGTTATTTTAGATACTTAGCATAGCATAGCTTATATGTAATGGGTTTCAGATACTCATTTTTTGCCCAAAGTGCAGTTTTGTTCAATTCAGTTCAGTTCAAGACATTATTGGTCCTTCATGGATAGCTTGCAGCAAGGTATAAATGACAACACACACTCACAGCAGATATAGAAAACATACAGGACACATTCAGACACATTAGATGAACAATGTAAAATGACCAAGCAAGTTTGATAATTCAAACCCTCTCATCAAAGAATATTATCAGTATAAAAATGATATGAGGTGGCTTGGTTACAGATTCAACTAGGATGCTCAAATGAAAAGCGTCTGTGTGGGATATACCTCGACTGTTCAACTTATTGTTCAAAGAAATGTGACAGATTAAGAGAATCTGGTTTGGAAGAAACTGACCTAAATCTGTGCCAATTTAGGCAGAGCTTCAAGCGAGAGAGCGGTTGTGAACGTTTAAAAGCAACCGCTCTGTCTGCTGGCGGAAAATCTCTTCACAGAAATGTAACGGTTGCTCAGTTAAGCCTGTGCTGACTCATCTTTCATGACTGCTATATGAGTGCACATCCGCTTACTGGTCAAAGGCCTCCCGTGTTCTTAGTCACACCGAAGTGCTTCACTTCAATCCAGCGCTCCAGTAGTATTCATTAGCCGAAGATGCTGTTCCCATACTAGTAAAATATTTTACTCCCGTATGGTCAAAGGCCTATTCACGGCTATACAGCTCCCCTGGTCTCTGTAACACTTCAGCGCTTCACTTCAAACCACTTCAAACTCAGTTAATAATACATGTTAGTGGATGAAACTATACTAATAAAATACAACTAAAAGAGTTTACACCAATATGGTTTACATTCACACTTCAATAGTCTTAAGATACTACACAATAAAATACAAGTAACATGTTTTACAGCAATAAAAGCACAATTGGCCACCACATGTATTAGTAACTCTTAAATACAACACTAGTAAAATCATTTACACTACTAAAATACACAAGATGACATGTTACTGTATGTCACCACACTCACTTGGTGCTAGTAAAATGCTAGTACGATATTTTACCTCAGTAAAATGCACATTGTGACGTGCTATGTCACGCTAATGAAGTGTGCATGTCGTGTTTCCATCAGTGCATTGACCGAGTGAGTGTTTGTTACGCCCCTACCTCTGCTGGTCATGTTTGTGACCGTTTCAGAGCATAGCTGATTAATTACCTCTCTATTTTCATCCCTTGTTTTTTTTTTTTTTTCTCTCTCTTCCCTCCCTCTCTCTTCTCTTTCAAAATGCCACAACACAACAGCGCAACATGGCTAATTAATCAGAGTCGGCCTAGATACAGAACAAGACAGAGCTCATTTCGCTCCCTGCCTCAAAAACATTTTGTGCGCCAAAGTAATGGCTGATGATCTATTTCAGATTAGCTCTACTCATTACACTTGTTTTTGTGGTGTTGACTCCTCCATTTCCAAATAGCAAATTTACAAATGCACACTCTGTGTCGTCTGAGGGTTTGCAGCGTGCACTTCATCTGGAGGGGTCGGATAAGTGTCAGTGATCTCAGCAGCGACTGAAATTGATGCTAACCGGGACTCGCGGCTTCTTCACGCAACATTAATTCATGTAGCTGTCTCAGAGCATGCGTTCTCACATGCTGCATTCATTCAATGTGTACATTAATTATATTTCAGAGACGTTTACATCAGGGGATTCAGCCTCTTCATCAACTGCAGAACATAAGAACATATTTATACCAAGCTTGAGATGTTCTTAAGTTTCACACACATCGGTTAATTCATGCTCGTATCAGACTTGGGTATTTGTCAGCGAATTGCTAGAGGGTGTCTCACAAATGTTGATCAACATGTGCATGACAGAATTGTCATATTAATTTTAGTAAATAGTTTATTTTTGAGATACAAACTAGTGAAAATATTATTTTGATGCAGTGCTGGGCGATGATGTTCAAGTGGCACTTTGCAACAGCAGTGAGCAGGGAGGTTTTTTTTTCCTCCGGATGAAGCCACCAACAGGTACATTTGTCCAAAAATAGACACAGGGTTTTGCTGTTCTATAAAGCCTCAAGTTGTAATGGCGAGGCTGATACTGACAGCCAACAGTAGGTTCAGTAAAGGCCTGTAATTTTCTAAGCCATCTAGTCCTTTCTAGCTTAATGGGCTGGAGCTTTTGCTGAGAACTCAGGTTAGTTTTCAGCTTTGATTCACCAGGAAGCTGTCCAGCATTCTGACAGCCCAGAAAATAGCTTATGGATAAACGGTGGAAGGAAGGAGGTAATGGAAAAAAGAAGGTATGGTGGGCTTTGGATGGTTTAGATAGTAAGCCTTTTGCTGGAGGAGCCTCAAGTCCATTTGATGTTGAGAGAGGGAAGATTTGTAGCAGGCTTTTAGGGTTGTGCTGCAATCATAAACTTGCCGTGATTCCTCATGTGCAAGGTTGAGCACGCAGCTTAACTGTGCATCTCGACTATGTGCATGCACGTGTGTACGTTTGTTATCAGGGTTGGGTAGTACAGAGTACTTACTCAGAGTACTTACTCTGTACTACCCTTTTAAATACAAATATACTGTATTCTGTTACGTTACCTAAAAAATAATGTACTCTGATTACAGATACTTGTGAAATTACTTCTGGGAATACTTTTTAAGTGAAAGCGAGTAACTCAGAAGGCCGTTCAAATAGTGGCAGCTGTCCTACATCGTTATAAGTTGTGGCACAGAGGAAAGCTGTTTGTATGCAAACCTGAAATAGATTTCCTGAATTGTTTTTTTTTATCTGTACCATAAAATTTCCAATAAACACTGCGTCGTAAAAGAATATGGCAGAATTACCAGAAATGAGTCTAAATTCACACAAAAAAAATAAATAACACTCAATATATTACCACAAAGAGATGCTGACATGTTTATCTCGTTGTCATGGATACCGGTAGTGGTGGGAAAGGCTTGAAACTCATTACCAAACGTAACTCTGTTCGTCAATACGTGACAGGGAGCTTTTTTTATTCACTTTTGTGGCTTTGGCAATTTTTGTTTCTTTCTGTTTTAACGTGTTGATCCTTCGTTTACAAGACTGTCTGAAGTCTGATAGGCTGTTGGTATGTTACCATTAATAATTTGTATGGCAATTGTATAAATTCTTTACAGAATACCAGTAAATTCTGTCACTTAGGTATAAAGATATTGTCAGATACTGTGGACCTGACAAAATAAATAATAGCCTGTCTCTAATAAAGGCCTCTCATTTGTTGAGGTAAATGAAGTTTTACAGTACCTTCATATCTCAAATATGGCAAAGTAATCTGAAAGTAACTGAAAGTAATCAGAATAGGTTACTGAGTTTGGGTAACCCCTTGACATGTCTCTTTGTAAGCCACGATGCATCACGGTGAGAGAGAAAGAGAAGGTACAAGAATAGAGAAACGAGTAATAAAACTGTCAAAAACTGTCTGCCAGAGGACACAGAGGCAGAGAGGTGAAACGGAGAGGACAGCTAGTTAGTGCGAGCACGCTCGGCTAAGGGAAGGGGTGTGCGTGACAAAGACGAGCAGAAGAGAAAGAGAGAGCGAGAGTGAGCATGAGAGACAGGAAGCCCACTCAGAAATGAAGCTGCGTTTCCTGCCCCGATTAATCTGTCAACTCGAGTACTTGTGCAGATTATCCTTTTCAGAACACAGGAGTGTGACATGTGCATGGGACGGGGAATTATTTTAGGAGAAGAGAGAAAATTCCCAGGGAAGTAGAAAATGGCTCACAAGTGCACAGACACACATTCAGACAAAGTTTAGGGTTTTGCTTCTTGACGTTTGAATCCTTGAGTTTATTGTCTCTATCCTTGCGAGGCCTGACTGTCAGGAGGAGATGGCAGATATGAAAGCAGTGAAGAGGTGTGACTATATTCCCAACATGGCAGTTAACAGTGTGGAGCATGAACAGTGGCCAGCAAACGTTGATCGAAGAGGCCAACAAGTGGGTGGATTACTCTCGCCCATGGTGCTTTATGACTCAAATGCCCAAGGAGCATTTTGTCTGTTCTTGTCCTGGAAGTCGACTGCAATTTGTCAAGCATGAAAAAAAGGAGAGTTTGATGAATTTTGATGAAAAACCCGTCATTCTCTGTAATAAAATCTCTCATCTCATCACATCTCTCACATCTCTTCCTCTATCATTTCTAAATGAACTAGTGCCAAAGAAGTTTAATCAAAGTATTTGATGTAAGAAATATCAGAATCATCACAGATTCTTGTTGTTGTAATGCACCAACATCACCCAGTCAAATTCCTTGGATGTGCAAATGTACTTGGCCAATAAATTTGATTCTGATTAGCTTATTTTCTCTCTCTTTTCTCTTCTCTCTTCCATTCTCTCGGCACTTTTCTCCTCATCCTTTAGTGATGGAAGCCTATCCACCAAACAGATCGTTTTTCTGCAGAGACCCATCCTGGCCCGAAAGAGGAGGGAATCCAAGGTACATGACCTCGCATTCCTCTCTGTGTTTCTCTTGGCTAATGTGGGGTCTCCTCATGGTCGCTCTCTCACTTGCTAGCCATATATCCAAGGCCAACATCACCCCTTGGACAAATGTGAATGAACCCCTTTCTGTTTGAGATATGAGGAATTCTGCAGCAATGGACAAATGTGTTGTTTGGGAAAGCAGGATTGGTAATGCTTTTTCTGTGACCCCAAATAGTGGTGATAACCTCTAAATCTAACCTATGTCCGCAAAGGAATGAATCCATGCTGATGCTTTCTGTGACCCGAATTTAAACTGCCGTCACAACAACAAATCTAATAGGCCCTAAGCCTCAAAGTCAAGCCGGGAATTGCTAGCGTTCACAAGATTTTCTTGCCCATTTCTCTGCTGTTTATCTCACAGTACTACTATATCCCTGCAGTGTGTATATCCCTGCAGCGTGTTGTTCAGGTAATCTAGGATAAATTGCTTCAAATATTTCCCTGTTTGTTTGGTCAGACTGCACGCCTTGAGGACATCAATAACTTCCCTTCAAATGGCCTCAATTTCCTTCTCTGCATCAATGAGACCCATTTGAATTAGCTTGTTATCCAAGTGCAATATTAGATCCATTGTGATCCTTTCTTAATTACGTCTGGGTGCTGCCACATGCCTAACAGCATATTGAAAGAGTGACAGCACATTCCAGAAAGTTTTAATTTTAACTTTGTATTTTTCAGAAACTGATCTTCAAAACCCGAAGCAAGTCCAACAAGAACTGCATCAAAGATGCAGCAAAGAACAAGAAGAAGAAAAAGAAAACAATGGACAAGGATCTGGAAGATCCAAAGATTCTTGATGAAAGAGAGAACGTTGCAAAAGAGGAAGCCAGGAGCAAAGATGAAAGGGTGTACACAACAGAGGTAGGGGCAGGCTGTAAAGAGAGCGAGACAGCTAAAGAAGGGGATGCAAAGAATGAGGAAGATAGAAAGATTGATGACGGGATTGAAACTGGCATAGACACTGTCGAAAAGAAAGATGGAGGTGCAGAGACAAAGGACAAAGGAACAGAAAATGGCACAGCGGAGGAGGGAGAAGAAGAAAAGACACCACAGGAAAGAGAGGGATTGAAAGAGAAGGAAGAGCCTTTAGAAAACAGAGAGGTCACGGAGGTGATAGAAACCGTTGTGACTGTCGAAACAGAGAGAGAGACCAAAGAGGAGGAGAGTGAACAAGGAATAGAAGTTGAAGCGGTGGTTGAAAATGGGGTAGACACTGAGGAAGAGAAAGAAGAGGGTGGAGAGGATGCTACCAGACGTCTAGAGATAGAAGAACCAGCAAGCATGGAGGTCATTACCAAGGAAACTGAGGCCACACCAACCAATCAAAGCCCCGAAGAGACTCAAGAGTAGTCCCAAGCAGCCAGTCAAGGTTTCCCCCACCCTACCTCTCAAATTCCCCATCTTGAGGACAGGATCCAACCCTGGAACACAATGTTATCCTTGATCCGAATGAATGGGGCTTTGATCCCTATTGCTGCAGCATTCTCCACACCTATCATCATACTCTTTGACCTTCTTGATTGACAAGTCCTCTGCAATCTGCCACAGTGTAGCTATGGAACAATGTCATGTAACCCTAGACATCAGACCTACTGTATAACCACACTTACTGAATGTATATATCCAAAACAGGAGATGCGGAGGTGCGGGATAGTCACCTTGGAGTCACTGGAAAAATTAGAGGTATGACCTGAACGATGAGGGTCAACAAGGGTTGATGGGAACCGATTGTGCGAGAATCCAGAAGGCCATGATCAGATAGGACGCTTTTTTTTCCATGCACAAATGTAAATCATCGCTAGTAACAGAGAGAACAAGACCTCAAAAGGCACAAGGAGCGTTATATCATTCTCATTTTGACATCAACTTGCAAGCTATCTAAGTAACAAAGGGGATGAGGTTGTTTATTACAATGGGCAAGAAAAAGTTAGCAATCGCTCTGCTTGCTCTTTAAGAAGAGGATGAGGAACCTGTTCCGAAATGTTGGATGTAGGTACATGAGGTCCTCCTTGGGAGAACAGAGCATGGAGAGTATTATCATCTTGTCCAATAGCTCCACCTAGATCATGCCCATTTCATGGTCTATTTTCACCTGGCAGTGGAGCGGTTCAGCTGGCTTGTTCAGCTTGAGAAACTGAGAATGGTGACATTGATGTAATGCGCAGTGCAGCTAAAGTTGATGTTCAACACGGAGCACCCAGGGGAAACCCACAACGCACCGTGTCCAAAACACAAGGTGCAGCTGCCACGATCAAACCACTGAAAGTAACCGAAAAAAAGGTGCAGGTGCATTCAAAAAGCCGTCCTGTGTGATCACAGCCTGACATGGACAGACTTTATCACCATTTCTTGTTCCTCCGTTTGTGTGTACCATAGTTAGTTGTGTTATAGAAAGAATTTGTGGGGAGAACTCGGGTAAAGGTGATGGTGAAGCTGTTTGTTGCGACAGGCAATCCAAAGTAAGGTGAAGAGATAATTGTTTACGCTGAGCTCTAAGCTGTCAAGTGCTTCAAAGAGAGCCTGATAATCACTTCTTAGTGTAGTGTGCTAAGCTCACCTTGCGTACAGAATGTTCCACATTCAAGCCAAGTTAGATAAGGATGTGAAATTCAGCTGAATGTTTGCAGCTCGAGGGCAGAAACCATATTTAGACGTACCCGGTTACCGTTTACAGTTTACATATTGGAACGAGTATTTATAGTTGCATTTTTACATTACATTTCCAATCAGTGGTCACAAGAATCACTTGTCAATATGGAAGCAAGGGTAAGCTGTCTATTCAGGACCAAGGTTTTACTGAGACCAAAATAGAGACGGAGAGAGAAAGATTGAGAGAGAGAGAGAGAGAGAGAGAGATTGAAAGTGAGAGAGAGAGACCGCAGCACATAAGGAAGTCCAATAAAAGAAATGAATAGGCTAATTCAAAATAACGACAGTTTGCATTCCACATTCTCTGTCGACATTTCTTTTATTATTTTACCTCCAGCTCTTTAAGCACCTCTTAACAGGCATAATTTCTGACAATAACAAAGTCATGATGTGGTGTTTCATGGTATCGTGTTGCTTTCCATTTAAAGGGGGGGGGGCGACATTCATGCCATAGAGCTCTCATTGGCTCACTAATGGATTTTGTCAGTGGGGCATCTGTCAGGAATCATACATTTATAATGGGGGTCACTTATTGGGGAAGTTATTGACAGCAAAACACCTCAGCATGTCAAGCAAATAGCCTTCACATTTTATGGTGATGTCATATGGATTGATTTGCACTGAGTTCCTAAGGGAAGGGAATACATCACCTGCATTTGAAGAGTTCTGTTCCAAAACGCTGAAGAAATTACCTGCAGTTTATCACACAATATGTTGAAAATATCTGTCAGAGAACTCATCTCATCGTCCATCAAGGACTCGAGCTACGTACTGGCCTGCTATATAACAAAGACTATAATTTGGATCTTTTATTTTGTAGGAATCGGTGTCAGATGGTAGAAATCTCATTTTGGGATGAAACTCTTCATTTACAGACAGGTATAGAAGTATGACTGATGATGTTGAATAAGTCCATTCTGCCATTGAGGTTTTTTCCAGTGTAAAAGGGCAATTGTTTTGTGTAGAGTAGAATATAAAACTGTGACCAGTTTAGCCTTATTACTATACTGTAAATGACCCACAATCCGCTATTAGAAACGTCTTTTAGAGGCAAAATGGTGTCCTAAGTGTTATATGTTTGTTATAGTCAAACAGGAAAGTTATGCTACAGTGAGTGTTGGTATTTTGAAGGTAAGTTTACTGTTCCCTGTTTTAATTATGGAAACCACAGGGGGAAAACAGTTTAGATTTGGTTTTAGATTTGAAGATGACCGTGTTTGTCTATATGAAGGTAATATGTTTTGGATTTTATTTTGAAAGATGTGACATGCTTTTAATTTTATTGTGAGCATTCTGTTTTTGAGTCAAAAGAAGTATGATTTAAAAGTAGGCTTTGTGTTGCCGATGCTGTTATGCTAAAGCTTGCTAAAAAATATATATATTTCTGACTGACGCTTCGAGCTACCTCCCGAGGGCTGTGGTGGGTTTTAACCGAGGGGACGCCATGTGTGACCCCCTGCAACACACACTCCTTGTCCTCCCGCCCTCCAATATGATGGAGCTGGAACCTGTGGGCGTGAGGTCATCACTAATGGCAGACAAGGTCAAGGGTCATGTTTGAACCAGAATGGATTTTCCACAGCTGTACACAGGAGTTTGCACGAGCACACGGCAAATCACCACTCTGATATTGAGTGAGGATATGAAGTCATATCATGATATTACCTGTGGTATTTTCTCTTTTTTTTTTAATTTCATTTTTCTCAGCTGCTTTTTGCTTTGGGCTGTTTGAGCCTTAATAAGCACTTATTGTATTTGACAAGTAGTTTGTTCAGCCTCTTGCATCACAGCTGGGGAGCTAATGTGGCTTAGTTGTCAGTTTCATATTTTTGCGAGACTATGACAAATATGAATTATAAAAGGCAATATCAAAAGACCCCTTTTGATAACTGAAGAGATCATGATGAATATTTGAGAAATTGCCCCACTTCATTTTTTCCCAGGGTCAAGATAAACGTTCGACTGTCATCTTTCTTTTTATGAACATGAATTTATTTCTGTCAGTATTCTGTCTATCCCACAAGGCAGTCTAGACGTACACTCATGATTCATTTTTTTTATGAACTGTGACTGTGACACATACTCCCCTTTGGCATCCTGCAAAAACAGAAAGAGCATTTTGTATTTTGTTAGTTAGAGTTTGGAAAATCATTTAACTGTTAACTGTGTTGTTTTTACTCCCACAATATTCCGGCTGGACATCCACTAACACGGATAGCAGTGACCTTGGTAACGGTTGGGGTCAAATTGCAGCAGGCCCCGTATCCGTCTGTCCCACCTGGGGTCACGACCTTCAGGGCTCTATGTTTGTCTGATAAGATTGGTTACAGTCTAACTTCTGACGTGATCACACTCCAGGGACTGCAGGGTTTTTATTTGTCCTGCATTAGAAAAAGAAAAAGGCACAGATATGGAGAGAAAGGCGAGGCAGGATCTGACACTTCATCAGTTAAATGATGCTGAACCATGTTAACTTAGCCGTCCGTGAAAAGAAGGAGGCCTTTAACTGATGCTAGGCCTGCGTATACGTTTGCACCCCTCGACCCATTCATGTAAAAGAGGTAATATACAGTCTCCTGTCTTATATAAGCATAATTGTCTCTGAGCCTCCGTTATGGTGCCGGTGCAATCGTTCTTGGTAATGCTGTAAAAACTTAACGGTTCATTTCCTGTGTGCTACTATGACGTGAAATGGACGGAGCAGAAATGACAGAACATGATACAATAGGATGCAGTCTTTTTTTTTTTTTTTTTTCCTATAGTGTCACTTTAGCTTGCTCACAGCCTCTGGAAAATGTATTCTTCGGTTTCGTCTCCGATGTGACAGTTTTCATCACCTCAGCTGCCATCTTGAATGTTGAGTATCTCTGATCATCTGCTACAGTCACTCGTACAGCAGCGGTCGCTATCAAGGAAGAAAAAAGTATTCTTTATCTTTGCTATCCTCAGTATGTCCACATTCCTATTGTTCATGACATCTGTACAATTTGTATATTATAAAATGATTTATATTTAATGTGTACATGTGTCCTTGTTTCTTTTGTTTTCAAAGAGAACACAGCAAATGGACAATTTCTGTAAAAGTACCTCAGATGTTCAAGTACGGAGCTTGTTCAAAAATTACTTCTTCTCTACATTTGACTCATTAAAACTTTCTCCTTATTTCAAGAAAATGTATACAGGGCGTCACTCTGATGCTCAGAGATGTTTTGTTCTGGCTGTTTGTGTTTTTCACGTTACCCTTGGAGAAAAAAAAAGAAAGCACCTGAAAGAGGAAATGCCATCTTCAGCCCATCGAACCCAAAAGAGCCCTCTGTACGCTTGGGGTGCAGTGCAGCAAGGACACCTGATATATGACCCCAAATTGTTATTTTCTCAGAGAATATAGGATTTGAAAAACCTTGTGACTTTTTAAATCTGCTCCATCTGTTTATTACCTTCATTACCATGGAAACCGTAGAATAGATCAAATTTATAGTTATTACTTTCCTGCATCAAAACAATACCATTCCACCCCAAAACTGTCCCTCTTGCCTCGATATTTCACATAAGAACCCATAATAATAACCCTACGGTGTTTATGAAAAGAACTCTATTTACAGTTGAGTCAACACAGTCGGCGCAATCTATAAGTCATGAGCTCGGAGCCCAGGGGAGGGTATGGTCATTAAAGTGAGGGGTTTTGCCTTCAACCAAAACCACACCACATCCATTTTGTGCGCTACAGGAGGCGTTAATAGCTGTTGGATTAGAGTGGGGGCTGATGGTGAGCCACTAAGCTGGTCAGAAATCCACATTTCTGCCTGCGGTTTGGATATTAAACTTATGACCCGGGGCACTGCAGCCCCTGAGGTTCCACTCTGGGGTTTCATTGGTGGGACCCACAGGTAATGGTACAAAACCTGCTGAGGGAAGCGTATTTTGAACAACGAAGTTCCTTTGTGATTTGAAATGTTGTTTTCGTCGCTGCTGTATGGTGTGCTGCAGCACGTTAGGCCGAGGTGGATTCGACACAGCTATTATCCTTACCTGCCCAGAGGGCTTTTAAGGCGCTTTTATTTGTGCGGCTCCTTGTAAGTCAAGGGGTGCATTGCTATGCCAGATGTGTTTCATGTTGTTCAATTGATCTACAATTCATTGCGCTCATAACTCAGTGTGTGATGCTCATGTTGGCTGTGTCATGTCATAAAAGTTTCCGTTTCCGTTGAGATGTAGGATACAGTCACTTCTGGCACAGCACTGCCATCTAGTGACTTCCCCAGGCCTCGTGCACAGAAGTGAGCCAGGCCACTGACTAATACACAGCCCTACTGTGATGAGGAGTGTATCTCACATTGTTCTGAAAACGTTCATCTCACCTTGAAATGAGCTCACTCCTTATAGAGACACTTCTCTTTTTAAACGCCGGCCTGCTGGTATTAGCAGATCCATTTTCCCAAGCAGACCAACAAGTGCCCTTCAGGAGCTCAACTCCAGTCAGTATGCTCTGAACTGAACTGAGGTCAGCACAAAGGAGTTAAAGGCTGTAATCTCTGTTCCCTGACTTGCAATATCTTCTGAAGACCATTAATGCAACGTTTGATAACGTCTCCAAGCCCCCCGCCGCCCCCCCGCCCCAGATACACTGTGTTGCCAGATTAACTACTCACCAATTAATTAACACAATTACCTCTGTGTGTGCCAGTCGCCGCCTTATCAACCTTCGTCAGGCCCTAAACTGTAAATGAATTAATACTCCCTCTCTTGTCAGTTCTTAATTGCCTCGGTTCCAGCAGGAAGGGAAAGGCCTGTGTCAGCTGCTCCGTTTTGTGCTCACGTATATTATGACTTTGCTGCGAGCTTATTGGTTCATTAGACAGGATATGAAAACACGCCGCTCTGTTGCTGGTGACAGGTGAGGAGGGATGACATGATCCATCCACAAATGGATCATTGGTGTTGCTGAAGGTGACCCTCTAACTTGTTCTGGGTGCTCGGTGTCTCGACATCTATATAGCTTTTTTTGTACGAGCAGGAGCTGAGAGATTAAACTGCATTACCACACCTTCAGCTTCTGACAAAATATTATGACAAATGAAATGAACGCTTTATTTCACGCCTTAAAGTTCAGGTTGTTGGAGATGCTGATCAGTCAGGTTTGGTCCATGTTGACCTCGGTGAAATGCCTCAGCTGATCACTGAGAATGAAAACACAAAACATGGATTCATAAAGAGCGAACATGAATGATTGTCATAGAAATGTTACTATATTGATACATTTGACATTTGAAACATGTAATATTCTCAAACCTACTGTAGCCTCAAATATAAAAATCAGCCTCTTACTACATTTGGTATAATAGTATAAAATACTATATTAAAGGACTACATCGACATTTTGGGGTAATCTTAAATACTTATATTATTATATTAAGTAATCGTAGCCGACTAGCGTACCTTGTTTTGTTTACACAGGAAGTGAGTGAAGTTAGCCAGACAGCTAAAGCTTTGGTGCTGTTGATTGGTAATGGACTTCACTAATGATGAAGATTGAGATTTTGTTTTCAGAAGTAAAAACTAACACCAACTTTAGATAATGCTGCTCACCAATGATTACTTAACGTACTGTATGCTAAAGCGCTAGCATGCGCACCAGACAGCGCTATCTTCTGGAGGCACAGACGTCATTTTGGTGCCAATCCTCTCGTCAGATACTGGGTGGCCAATCTACTTCCAATCTTATCAGGCATGTCCTCCATTTATTTTTTTAAAGGAGAGTGAGCGGTCCAATCACCGTTTCATACATTTTCATTCTTTATTCAGACAGTGGGACACTCAAAGTCATGGGAATTGAAATTGCCCATGCAGACATGCGTGCAAAGAGAGATGTTCTGCTTTGAAAGCAGCTACCTTTCCTGGCCGCAATGAGGAAACTGACTTTTCCCCTTTTCTATAATGGATTCCTTTTGATAATGGCCTTGGTCTTGTGTGTCTTCCTGTTTCATGAGTTGGGCAGTTATATGAACTATTACTTGGTCTTGACGTTTACTTGATTTCCTTGATTACTCATTGATCTGTTTGAGGTTTGGGGGGGTCAAAACAAATCTGATCCCAGTCCCTGTAACTTTATCTAAGCACGATGGACTGATGTTTGCTGTTATTTCTCTTCTCTGTGTTTATACCAGTGAAGAACACATGAAGAAACATCTGAATATGAGCATCAGTCCAGTTTGCCCTCGCTTCATTTTATGCTAGGTTTTCTAACCATGAGGAACTGTTTTTTGGTCATTTCCTCTAGTTGGTTCAGATCACTTTCTCGCTACAGTTTGCTTGAGAACAGAGACTCACATCTTCAGGTGTCTCAGCGCGGTGATTCGGTAGTACCTGAGTTCAAAGGGCGTCTTTCTCACCTGCCCAAACGAACCAAACTAAAGGAGTAAACGCTAAAAGGGTAAAAGGGTAAAAGGGTGTGTGAGCGCACCCTTCACCACTCAGCTCTCTGTCTCACCTGCTGAGACCTGCTGCAGCAATAGAAGCGAACGTCATTGAGGCTGGAGTCATCCAGGGCATACTGGTACTCCTCCATCCTGCTCTCAATGCCACAGATTCCTCCTTGTCCACAGTCCTCGCTCCAGCCACCGTACTCCCCCCAGTCAGTGCCGGGCCCCTCCAAGGTCGGGTTACTGCTGCAGCGGAACTTGATGTTGTTGGCGGCCGTGTCGTCGCCGAGCAGACCCTGATGGGGCTCCACGCGAAGCTGGAAGGAGCTGAGCACACCGCTGGGGCAGTACTGAGGCTGGGACCAGTCACCGTAGCTGGAAAGGAGAGCAGGGAGGTGGGGGACAGGGGAGGGAAAAAAAACGAGAAAAGATTCAAGATGTGGGTTGGAAACATTGGAGAGAAGTCAAGAAGTTTCAACATCTGAACACCTAATTTGCAGTCTTGGCAGAAACGGTGCTTTCATTTCCCCTCTAAACACGGTGGGAAACTACCAATCTCCTGCTGCCTGCCGCTTTCAAAGTACTTATTTTATGTATTTAATCCTTATTTAACCTTCATATAGCCAGGTTAGTCCCACTGAGATCAAGGACCTCTTTTACAAGGTAGATTTAGCAACAAACAACAGTATATTTAGTTACAGACAGAACAACAGTAAAACATTTTGTCATGAGTGATACACAAGCTCAGACAAAGTGGAAAGGACAGGAAAGTGCTAGTGTCACTGCTATTGATATAGTTATCTTCCAACAGTGAATTTCCCTTTAGCCATATATTGGGTCCAACAATGTCATTATCTTCTTTAACAGAGGCTTAGTGAGCCCAAACTGTTGAGCATGCATGACTTCACACAAATCAATAGAGAACATAGATAATAAAACTACAGATGAAAGGGCATTGCCAACTTGACAATCGCTGCATTTTCAAATGAAACTATCTTGTGGAAGGAACTAAAAATGTGGGGAAGTGGCAGGGTGGTTTACTGAGCTATGATCTATGACCCAATTAAAATCAACAAAAATAAAAATGAAAAGCAACAAAAACGTATAAAGTATCTGAGATGTTAGATATCAAAAATCTCAGGATGTATTTGTCCCCCTGAATGGGCGTGACACTTTTACTTACTAGCCAGTGTGGGACTCAACCAAGTACAAGAAGCTTCTGTCCTCGTTTTTGCCGCAGATGAGGCGGATTCCATTCAGGGCGGTGTCATCCAGGCCATACTGGTTAGACTCAACCTGGGGAAACAGAAAAGTCCATCTGTGCTCACAACCAAATAAATTTCTTTTCAAATCAACTTTTGCTCTAATTCCTGGTTGAGCAACTGCTATATTTGGTGTGAAAATCAAGACCTGGTCTGATGTAGTGTATGTAGGTGCCAGATGAGTGTTTTAGTACCTGAAAGCACAAAATAGTTTAGGCAAGACAGAGGAAGGTATCAGGAAATCTGTTCATTTCTGTGATTACCTGACTAGAGTATGTGGTAAACCCCACCCAGAGCCTCCATGCGGGTTTGTTTTTGCAAAACCTACTTACCCAGGTCCGTCAAGACAACTTTGCATTACACAACGTGCTTGCCATTGTAAAACTCGAGACCACAAGAGCTTAGGAAAGCTGGCACATTCTGCCCCCCCAAATCATACCCACCTGTCCCCCTTCTAGCTGCACCCCTGATACCAAACCCTGAACTATTTCACTTATGAAAGAACTGACAAGCTTTGAAACAAACATTATATTGTGCCCTGGCTCCAAAAACCTTTAAACCTTTTCTTAAATTGTATATCTGAGTGATAAAATCCTTGATATCTTGAATAGTAAAAATGAATGAGTCTATATCTTCACCCTAACACTGAAGCCAACCGCAAAGAACTTGTCAGGGCACATCTCTGGCCAGGTCCAGTGTCCAAATTGCTCTCCGTTGGTCACATTGATCACAGAAGAGTAGGGTCTGCTGTTGAATGCCGTACCAGCACGCTGCAAATAGGGCTTCTGCATGCATAACCCAGGGGACAATACAGCCAGCGTGGCCAGAGCGGTGTACAACAGACTCGCCATATTGACAGCAGTGAATCAGTCTCCAGAGAAGTAACGGGGGTTCAGAGGGAAAGTTCTTATAGCTTTCCTCTCGCCTCCAAACTGCTCTGACGAGGCCTCGGCGCTCGTATCAGAATGAATCATTTACAGAGACGATGAGTGGCATGGGAAGAAGCAGATGTCGGCGGACCGAGGAGAGGAATTTCTCACTGAAATACAAAGCTTCACTGCAATTGTTTGTGCATCTATTCCCTTTACACTTATCCAGAACAACCGATACATTGAGTCTAAACAGTGGAGGAAGCTTGGAAACCAACATGATGAACAACCAAAAGTGAAGAGTGCATGGGTCAGTGCTGCTGCAAATATAATCTGCAGCACATAACAAATATTCCTGTTTTGCTAGAATAAGCAGATATGAGAGAGAAGTTCTGGGCAAGCAAATAAGAGCTAAGGAGAAAAAGGCAGATAGGAATTTATTTATCGCAAGCATCATACCTTATCACTGTTGTCAGATGAAAACTGAAAATGTCAATTTTTCTTGAATCTTATCTTACAGTTGACTATAGGCCTCATATATTTTTATTTATTTTTATATAGTGTCTCTAAATGCCCAAAACCTACTCTTAAGTAAAAATATGAAAAGGACCAAAATTGGATTTACTTGTTCTAGCATTATGCAGACCACATACACAAATGTAATATTTAATGCATTTGTGTCCCATACCGGCATTTTCACATTAGCAGGGTTATGCAACTATGAAGAGTGAGAAATCAACTTTTTGAACGAAATGACAGCTATTCTCACAGAAGGACTCATAGCACATAATTAGGACATTATAGTACTTCTTAAAGGACGGGAGGTCACTTAAGTCCTTGGTCAGCAATCATGATAACAGACTGGATGATTTTTATTGAACAGATATTGAATGATACATTTTAGATTCTTCCCAATGTGGACATGGAGTGTTTTGGAGTAACACACATCGTCACACTGCAGTAGGCTCATGCACATGATATGAGCAGTGATATGAGAGATATCATCTACTACCCACCTACCCCGGCAAAAGGCTACATAGCACATAATTAGGACACATCATGGTCCGTTTTGAAGGGTAGTATATCAGTGAAGTCCTTGGTTGATGAGCATGATGAAGGAGGGGCTCTGGAATGTCATCAGGCCAGTTCCATAAAAAAACAAACAGCATGTTGCCTTCCCACGTTGCTGTTTTTCCCCTTCCTCTGTAAGTCATGAGGAGCTGACAGCACACTGAGAAGCAGCAGGCGGAGTACTTTTTGTGGGCCGAGAGTTGGAGTGATGTGTTGTTCTGAAGTCGAGGGAGTCACGTGCTCATTGCTGTACCTGTGGATAACAACACGATGTAGTCAGCTGTTGTATTGTGCATAGTACCAACATTTAGAGCGCCTGCTATTAAAGTGCTTTTATCAAATGAGAACCAGTAATTCAGGAAGATCACCTGCAGATACCTCGCCTTGTGTGCTTAGTGGACTGAAGTCAGACCTGAAAAATGTCAGTGCTCCGTCACAATCTCTCACAAGATGGTGAATATTGCACAAAAAATCAAGCTTTTCATTATGTTGAAATTGACACCTCTTTTTCCACCAATAGTAAACTGCTCCTCCAGCAGCTGTAGCAAAGCCGATGAAAAGGAAGCTGATCGCCGCTGTCATCTTCAGCAACTTGGCATCCAGTGCTGAAGTATCTGAGTAGGAAAAATAAGATGACAGCATCGCCTAACTTGGTCACGGATCCTAGATTTTTTTTATTCCTATACTTAAAGGGGCAATAAGTAAGGTTTTTACTGCCCCATAGCAAAAAATGACCAGAGTATATCTGCAGGGGTTCCCCATGTCCCTGTGCACTGAACCCCCCCATCCCCAAACACACACACACACACACACACACACCCCTAGGTATTGTTGTTGACCGGTGTCATGGAGAAGATGAGACAGCCTGTAAGATACACAAAGAAATTCTGCACACTTCTGTCACTTCCACGCAGTTAAAACATTTTGCTAAGGAAAAAAAACAACATGCAGGATTTCAGTCTTGTGATCTTCTTTTGAGTTTCACATCTAAAGTCACCTTGCAGACGAACCCTTACCCCATTCCACCTCCAGGGGGTCCACCAGGCTGCTGTGATCCACCCTGCAGCTGATCCTCTCCCCTTTCTTGGGTATCAGCTCCAGGTAATAGTGGAGCTGGAAGCTCCAGTCCCCATTGGCCAGGATGTCAGTGGACGACACGTCGGTGGTGGTCTGCACCCCATCTCTCAGCCAGCTGACCCTCACTTCCTGAGGGTAAAACCCCAGAACGCTGCACTCAAGCATGGTCCGGTACCCGTAGCGAGCCGGCTTGGTCAGGTGGACTTTGACAATTGGAGGCACTGGAGTGTGGTTATTATGATAGTGATATAACATTTGCAAAATGATCTGGTGGATACAGATCTTGTTTCAAGGCAAACTGCAGTACAAGGTTATGAGCTGAACAGTTTTCATCAAGTCATTAAGAAGAAGAGAGGGGAGAGCAAGGTTATGTCCAAATTAAGCCAATGAACTGGCACTGCTGGGAGTGTAATATCTTGCTGAACACCTGCTTTGGCTTTCAGTTGCAGTTGCAATCTGGGAGGCATCAGAGGAGAAACGTACCTTTCCTATCCAGCGTGCTCTTCCTGTAGTACCTTGCATTGTATCTGCAAAGCGTCTCCACTTCAATTTTTCTTTTAGCCATTTTCCAACCCTGGCTATTGTAGTGTGCTGCATTGATCATGCCGTATTCCCCAAAGCCAACATACTTCCCAACCCTGGAGTCATATATGTTGTTCAGCTTCTGGTTGAATACATTTTTCACCAAGTAGACCACATTCTTGATGTTGTCGTCATACTCACAGTCAGCTATGCCCTGATATTCATACCCACCTGAAACAGGAAGGAATATTTTTAATACAGATGTAATTGTAGGGGTGCCACTTTTTACTGCATGCTGAACAAATGTGCTGCACTTTGGTTCCATTCCCAAAAGGAAGTGTTTGGAAAAAAAATCAAGCCTTGTTCTCTTTTCAGCTGCGTACTAGTTTGTTCAGAGATATCAGAGATTTGTTTTACAGACATACAACATTAACTTAACTTGAGTTACTCAAGTTGTACTTTACTATGTGTACTATGTGAACTCTAAACCGGCTACTCACAGGAAGTAGTTACACCACATCATCATCACATTTTTTGCAAATCAAATTATTAATTATCAAACAATTGTAAATAAAAAAATGAATTGCAAAAGCCCACCATGAACAAACTTACTAGCTGGTGATGCACAGAGTAAGACAACAACAAAGACAGCACGTTTAGAGAGAAAACAAAGTCCCATCGTGTCCTAAATAAAAACCATGAACTGCCACTTACTGCATGCAACAGCCTGCAGGTGGACTGGCTCATCCATGCTCCTCCCTGGTTATGATGTTGCACCAATCCACCTCCTCCTCCTATCCAGTCAACAGTTTCTATCAGGAAGTGGAGACATGGTGGCTGTTTGTTTTTTAACTAATAATTTTGACTTGATTTTTTGAAGGAATCTATGCTGGAAATCGTTCACGTTCATGTTTCCTACATTTCTCAAACCACTAAAACCAAACTGAACTGAAGAGGTTTTAGTGAAGCAGAGTTTTTCTTTTCATTTCTTGGGTAAATGATATGATTGTTATGAGATATGAGACACAGAAAGAGAAATGATTGATCTCTTGGCACCGACTCCTCTTCCTACGCCAGGCCACGGCTATTACTTTGGTTCTCAACAATCATTGTTTGTTGTTTGATATCTACAACTTGTGCCCGGTTTCAATCTGACAGTTAACACACATATTTCCTCAGTCCAAGGGATGAGGAATGAGTTCTATATAGTATGTATACTATATAACTGTTATCACTCAAAGCTGCCTTATTTTCAGCATTTGAGATCTCAGAAACTTGACACACTTACTAATCCAAATGTGGCAGCTATCTTATCCATCACTGTGAAACTAATTTGATTCAAGCCTGAGCCAAATACATCTGACAGAAACCTGCAGCCTTTTGGAGCGCTGCCATTTTATGTCAGTATTAATAGACAGGGAGGCAAACAAGATGAGCATTGCTTACTGATCATTCCTGTAATGCAGTAGCTGCAGAAGCAGATATCTGGCCGGGGGGTTAGCCAATAAGAGATATTGATCGCTGTGTGATTGCATGAACGTGCCACGGGTTACATCGGCTGTTGTTATAAAGGGTTAATGAACACACAGAAGAACATAATGGATTTTTTTCTCTTTCTTTATAAGGTGCTTTGCAGATGCTTTGACATACAATATCCATCAACAGACCAACTTTTAACTTCTTTTGATGTGCTTCATTTGTACCTCACAAACACAATCAGCAAAAAAAAGGCATTACTACGCCGAGACATGAAGGATGAAGCCCACCCCTGCATTTTCTTCTCCGTAACGAGAAAAATGAATAAAGGTAAGCAGTGTGGTAAATGCAGTAAATGGAAATGTGCTAAAGTATCTGTGTCATCATTCATCAATCTTGGCTCTTTAAAGGAACAGACTCTGATGAGTATATTTCTGCAAATTTAAAAATAGTCACTGGAGCATCAAGTAAGAACCAATCTAAATCTCTTTTCTGCTCGATTTAGCTATTTATGTTTTTCAGCTCAGGTTTATTTTATTTGCACAAATGATGAAAACATAAGAAATACAAACTGTATAGGTGCAACAAAAAAAACATCTCATACCTAAAAGAGAAATAGAACAGATAAATATCAAGATGAAGGCACAAGTGGCTTTTTTTGTTTTTCACGTCAACTTGTTGGCTTTCATGATGAGCCAGACTCCTGTGGCAACTCCCATCAGTCCCACAGTCACACAGCAAGCATACAGTGTTATTTCTGCAGTCTGGTGGTCTGTGTGTAGGCCAATGTCTGTGGACACACGCACACACACACACACACACACTGATATGGATGTTTGAAAGCCAATACTGATATCTTTGTACCAAGGCTGCTGATAGCCATTATTTAATAATAAATTTGACCCAAAAAAGAATCCAGTGTTTCCATTAATTGTATTCTTGTCAGGGTGGAAAAGCCTCTGAAACAGCATTTAGATCATCATGTGACACTAAAACTCTCCATCGAAACCCAGACTAATGACATTGTTTTAGGGTTAGCAGCTGAAAGGCAGGATGACCATAACACACACTGACAACATCATGATAACAGGAGCTCATCACAGAGCTCACTCACCCAGGAACTTGGTGAGAGGCTCCTGCAGGCTGATGTGCCCCACGCTGCAGGAGTAGATGTCGCCGTCCTGGGGAGTGAAGCTCAGGTAGGAGAAGATGCGGAAGCTGAAGTCCTTGTTGGAGTAGTACTGGGTCTGGCTGACGTTGCTCTGGTCGACTGGCTGCTCGTTCCTGGCCCAGGTGATGACTACTGGCGTGGGATGGAAGTCACTCACCAGGCAGATGATGGTGTTGGCGACCCCCAGCTCCATCTCCTGCTTGAGGTACACCTGGGAGGTAGGTGGGACTGTGGATGGATGGATGGATGGATGGATGGATGGATTAATAGATGGATGGATGAATGAATAGATAGATAGATGATGGATGGATAGATAGATGGATGGATGGATGGATGGATGAATGAATAGATGGATGGATGAATTAATAGATAGATGGATGGATAGATAGATAGATAGATATATGGATGGATGGATGGATGGATGGATGATAGATGGATGGATAGATGAATGAATAGATAGATGGATGGATGGATGGATGAATAGATAGATGGATAGATGAATGAATAGATGGATGGATGGACGTTTGACAGACACAGACAGATACTACACAGCCAAATCTTCATCAGTGTTGTGAAGAGCTGCCCCAGAGCCACATCAGCTCTCTGAGAGGACAAACAACTCTCCAATCAGCACTCGTCAACTCCACATAATTATTTGCTGTGTCGTGTAGATTCGGTCTAATCGTGAGAGTCATGATGCCAAATGGTGGCTGTAATCAGCCTAAAAGTCATGTACACCGCACATTCTCCAGTGTTCATGAGTGTTGATTTTCCTCTGACAACAATCTGGAGTTGATAAGTGCTGATTGGAGGGTTGTTTGTCCACTCACAGAGCTGATGTGGCTCTGGGGCGGCTGTTGAACAAGTATTAAATGAACTCTGATGGGTGTGGATGGATAGAAAAACCGGCATAGTGCTGGCTTGAATACTGATGGTTTTGCTGAGTGTACATCGCTCAAACACAGTAGTTATTAATGTCTGGTAAAAAAGCAACACGAAACACCACAGAGGGATGTTGCATACTGATACCTGCTCTTCTTTTAAGCACACACCTAGAAAACTCATTTCATCAACTTGCATTTAACAAATAGTTACTGCTGCTGCCATTATGCTACAGTAGTTTTATTCGTTTGTTTGCTGGGAGACCAATCTAGTTCCTGAAGTTTGCCCAGTGGGTCTCAACGAGCTGCAGGCGTTGATGGAGCCAGCAGGGCAAGTCTTGGCTTTATTATAGTCGATTGTTTGATTCCTTTTATTTCACAGCTTAATTTTGTTGAGAAAACTGCTTATGATGATGATAGTAATGATGATGATGATGATGGCGATGACTGTTGATGTTTTGTCTGTTGTTTTTATTGTCATGGTCATTTTGGGACAGCTTGGAGAATGTGCTTTATGTTGTGGTGTTGGGCTGTGTGAGGTAACAGGAGAGGTGCCAATAATTATGTGGTAATCAATAGAACATCAAATCAAATACAGTTGATTTTCAACCTGAGGAGCAAACTCTCACCGATGGCCTGTGGAGGGTTCTTCTCTCCCTTTGTGGCGCGGGGGACGTTGTACAGGCAGGTACCGATGGACAAGTAGGCGTCAGCGGGCAGCCCGGGGTTGGGGGTCCACTGCTCAGCAAACTCTGGCAGACGCTGTACCGGATTGTAGACCACTGGGTCAACGTACAAGAGCTCGTCGCCATCAAACTCCACATCGTACTCACTATCCGCCGTCACGTTCTGGCAGAAGGTCAACATGCGAAGCAAGTGTTTGCCTGTGTTATTGGATTGGAGGAATAACGCACCACGGTGTCACATACTGATGTTTGCCATGCGTTCACCCTTGTACAGTTAAAGGTCTTAATATGGGCAGAGGTCTCAACCAATGTGGGAAATTACCACCCAGCCTCCACACAAAATGCTGGCAAAATGTTGGCCGTGAAAGTTACATTTGTCTTCTGTATGAGCCACTTTGGACACTTGGGCCAGACATGATTTGCAGGTCCTGTTCTGTTCTAATTTTAGGACGTACCAGCAGACAAAAAGTTAGTTTCCTGCCATGCTTTTAGTACAGATCATTCTTTGACCAAAGCAGCAGTCATCTCTCTGATAACCTGCTAAATGCATCAACTTCCATCATTTCAAGATGCCAACATCTCATCGCTTTTCTTATCTTTTGGTCTGACATTAAACATTTTACTTGCAAAATGAAAACCAAAATCTTACCTTTCATCTCTGCACATGGCAATCACGGCAAACATAAATGTACTTTTACAGCACTTACTCTGACAGTGTGTCGGTAGCCAAATAACCAGCAGCACTAGAAACACCATCATTCCCATTTTGAGGGCTGTTCAGATCCTCCAAACTGTATCCCTGCCAGTACCTGTTACTGAGACGGTCGTTCCTCCCAAATACGAAACTCAAACCAAGCATTCAAATTATTAAATAACTTCCTCATGCCACAAACCAGCCAGTGTGTGTATTTCAATGGCAATGCTTCCACCTTGAAAATGTTCAAGGCACCAGCAGCTCACCTATAAACACGGCTAACCACTGCCACCTACTGCAGAACTGTGATAACTACAGCATGCATATCACATCTGGAATACAATTGGATACAGCCTGGCCCAGTTTCTGAAATATCAGGTTTCAATTGGTTCTCTTGTAGTCTAAAGCTATGGTTTGCAATGGTTAACTAGTTTACACGCCTTGTCATAGATCAGCAAAAGATTTGTGCTGCTGACTACATTAATGCTCATAGCAACTGAGAAATCAAGCAACCATACTAGACCACCAAGAGAACTTTACAACACTGCTACAGCATAAGAGCAAGAGAAAGGTTTCAGTTGTGTCTCGGAAGCAAGATGCTAGCGATACCAGGTTTTAAAGACGTGTATGCAACATCCATTCATCCCAAACACACAAAAAAAAAAAACTCAAGGCTTTATACAGAAGATTGTTTTAATATACACAGTCGTCAAATGAAAGGTATGTTTCTGAGAGGCAGCGATCCGGTCGACCAGAGGCTAGCAATGCTCATGAAATGTTCTTCGAGAAAAAGGTAACACGACTTGTGAATTGAAATGTGAAATGTGTAAAAAAGGAAACAATCATTGTGCAACAGTCAAATACAGTGTAAGTATATACAAGTATATCTTCTTCTTTCAGAGAACATTCAACAACAGCTTCAACTATGCATGGTCAATGGTCAACTCCAGTCCCTCTGTGGGAACACTGTAGCTCTGTTCAAGCACCCAAAAGATTTCTTTCAGAAACCTTCACTAAGTTTTCAAGTGCAGTAAATGTCTTAACTAGTAACGTAATACTTCACACACTAAAGCCATGAATCTCTTTAAGTTAGACCTACAGTATATTCTGATTCAGCACCCCGTGTTTGTTTCTCTACGGAATAGCCACTAAAGTTACTGCTTGACGTGACAAACCAAAAAGGTTAAGAACAATATCAAAAGGGAACTTGAAGAACTGATGGTAACATATAGAAGACCGCACTTAGTTTAGGTTCCAGTTTAAGACTACGCAGTTTAAAAAAAAAGAAGCTGGTGGGCATTTAAGAGTCTCGTGTACCCATAAAATTGATACCATTTGAATGAGTAAAATCACTTAATTACAAATTTTGTAATTACGTTAAGCCAATTCTGTACAACCACCTTGTTTTCAAAACCAAAGCGCCAGTTTCTCAGACTGTATACCAGATTCCTCCATGTCAAACTAACTAACAGTCAGAACAGCGGGTGCAAACACAACAGAGCAAAACTCCTACTCAGAACTTGAACTCCAGTTGACTTTACAGATTTTAAACTTCCATGTGGCCAAAGGCTTAGGCTTCCCTTTATCCGCTGCTCGGTAGCCCTTTAGCAGGCAGACATTAAATGGGCATAAGCGAGAGGGAACCTCCCAGGAGCTCTAACAATATTCTTCCACATACACTTTCAGTTACTGACAACAATCTAGGTCATTAAGACTAGGATTTGGAGCAAGGCCCTTCTCTCCACATCCTTTCATTACTCCACCTCCCTCTTTAGGGGATAACCATAAAATTCTTCTTTATAAAAGAAACAGATAAATTTGTACAAGTATTTACAGGGGGAGGGAGGGGAGTGTTTGGGTTCTACGATATTCCATAGAGACTCTCTCTCACATCCCTCACTCCCACATACAACCTCCATCCTCCTCCTCCTCCTCTTGGTAGTCCGCTTGGGAGTGCCCGCGCCGTGGTATCCGACAGGGGTGCCCCCTCGGCCCGCTACTCTTTCAGGGTGCTCTGTGTCCTTGGCCACCCCCATGTCCCTGAGTTCTTTAGGGAGTCATTTGTTTTCTCTCTCAGCCAGTAGTAAGGTTCTCAACCCGAGTCTGAATCATTGGTGTCTGAGGAAGAGGAGGATGAGGAGGAGGAGGAGTCAGAGCTGGAGCTGCTGCCGCTGAGTTGCGAGGGCTGGGCGTGAGTCTCTGCAGCGCTTGGCTTCTCCGCTGTGGCAAGAGGGAGAGGAGAAAGATTTAATTCTGCTGATTCACGGCGTAGGGAGGAGGATGATTACAAAAGACACAATAATTAAACACCTGTTCACATATAAAAAGCAACATTTATGATACAGGCGGTAAGAAGTAGAGGATGTGAGCTCACCCTTAGGTTTCGGGGGTTTCTTGCCAGAGTTGAGCTGACCACTAACATCCTGCAGCCTCCTTTCTAGCTCCCTCCTCTTCTCCAGAGTCAGCTCCTCTTTGGACTTGCCACTGCTGCCTTTCTTCGCTCCTGAACATAAGGACAAGTTTGTTATAGAGTTAGGCATACACCTAGTTCACCACATTGCGAAGAATATAGATAGATATAGATTTGTTTTAACAGCAGGGAATGAGGCGATAATGTTCATGAGTGCAAAACTCAGCTTCTTGCCCAAGAATGAAAAAGCTCCACGTGAGACCAAAACAAGCCACTATCTGCCTGGCTGACTTGTGTCGGCTTGCTTGCTAGCTCACCATAAGGCTTACGGGGCTTCTTCCTCAGACATGTCATGACATAGCGCTCCAGCTCCTTCAGTGTAGATGGCTTTAGCGTCTCAAAATCGATCTCGATCTCCTCGGGGTTGGTGTCCCTCAGTGAGGGCTCCCTGGCCTGGATGATGTGAACCACACGGCCCAGCTTCTCCCCCGGTAGCTTGTTGATGTCCAGGCTCAGCTGACGCTTCTCATCGTATGACATGGGCACAATCTCCTCTTCTTCCTCCGAGTCATAGTGGGGCACCATGGAGGAGGCTGGCGGGGTGAACAAAGGCTTTTTTATGGTCCTGTTGAATGAAGAAGAGGAGATACTATCAGGACAAGAGGGGGGAAAAGGACAGTGTTATTTCTAAATTTGGGATAAGGATACACTAAATCAAAACAGCTAAACAACAAGATATAAGGACAAACAACAACAGTTAGGCCTGAAGGTGTGGCTACAAAGAGACTGACCAACTAGCAGCTAGCAACAGACTATTGAATGAAGCACTAGTGCTGAAGCAGTCCAAGTACAGCTAATAGCAACTTGATAAGCAAGAAAAATATACTCAGCCTATTCTAGTGTACATTGCTAAGCTCTGGCAACCCTGTTTCATGTGAACATTAGATATGTTTTATGGCAATTAAATGTGTAATTTAGAAACTGCTGACTTGCTGTTCTTGGTGCTCTTCTTCCCCGGGCCTCTCTTGCCCTGGGTAGCACCTCCTCTAGCAGACTTGGTCTTTAACGTCTTCCCCGGCAGCTTCCATTCCTCCGAGCCGGCTCTACCTCGGACCGCTCGGCTATGCTTCTCCGGCTTCTTCTTTTTCTTCTTCTCCTTCTTGTCTTTCTTCTCTTTCTTCTTCTTGGGCTTGGCGATGGGGCCTTGGGAGAGGGCAGCCAGCTGTTCGTGCACGGCTCGGAGCTGTGAGGAGGGAAAACACTATTAATAATATTCACATGAAAAGTGAATTGCCATAACTAAACATACTGTACTACGATACAGTATGTCAGGATATTTGATGGTACCAATACAAATAACTTGTATTAAAGTTTATTACAATAATAAAGTCCATGTCCATGTCTTACCTGCGTGCACACCTGGTCCTGTAACTCAGCCAAGCGGTGGGCTCGCTCTTCCTCGCTGTCCGAACTGGGGCTGCTCTCGCTCTCCTCACTCTCGCTGCTGGGCTCACTCTCCGAGGAGGAGGATGATGAGGACGAGGAGGAGGAAGACGAGGACGACGAGGACGAAGGGTGTCCGCTCATTGACATAGCTGGGTGATCCATATGCGGTTCATCCGGCATCTTGGCGAAACGAAACTCAAACACGTCCTGGGGGGACAGAGGGAAGGGAAAGAGGAAGATGGGAATAAAAATGGAAGGCTTAAATCTTAAATCCTCACTCTCTGCATGTTCCACTAGGGCCGTAAAGGTGACATAACAGTAGAATTTGACTCCTGAGCTAACCTGCAGCTTCCGTGCCATGCCTACAACGTCATGGTCAGGTGGGTTGTACTTGTAGCAGTTGGAGAACATCAGTCTGACGTCGCCAGCAAATTGCTGGGCATCCCTGTACTCACGACAGTCCATCTTCCTCTGATGAAGGGACAGGAGTGGAGAAATGGTTAGAACTTTAAATATTAAAGCACATATCACGCTTGAGTGTGCAGGAAAAAAATAACACTGTCAAGCATAACATGAAAAACTGGGTTGGACTTGTTTCTATCCTGGTCCTTGTTCCAGGTCTGACCCACCCAACACACAAACTCCCATCGTTTCTAATGGGAGTTCAATTTTCCAACCCAATTCCTGCTTTTTGTGTTCCTGTCCACATCCCTGTACTATGGTTAGGGTATTCTGTCATTATGAGTAAGTGTGTAAGAAAAACAGATCTGAAATAACATGACTCAACAAGGTACAAGGCATCAATACTGCAGTATTAGTCATAGTGTTTCTACGATTCGTTCCACTACTTAAGAGTATACCAGATGTTACCTTGATGGTGCTGAGGTCCATGGGGACCTTGATGATATCATGATAGTCGTGAAGCCCCAGCGCCAATGCATCAACAGGCGTATAGAAAGGCCAGGCGTATGCAGCGTGCTTCTTTGACAATATATCCTTCAGCAGCCCACTACAGTACCTCAACTGAGGGCTCAGTTTGCCCTTCCGTGAGGGCTGGAGCTGGACAGAATCCGGCAAGTCCTTTTTGGGGGGTTTGATTGGGCGTCCGCTGCCCACTCTACGTCCAGTGCCGGCCATCATGGGCTGCAGCAGGACAGGACCGGAAGGACCCCTGACCAGGCCCATGCCAGGAGGGGTCTCCATGCTCATGCCCCCCAGGGAGGAGAGTGTGAGTGGGGAGGAGTCATGGACCTGGCCGCCGTGGCCTCCCTTCCCCAAGCCTACCATGCGGGCTCCACCCGATAGGCCCACAGTCAGGCCCATGTTGGACGGGGTTGTGGTGTCCGCCTTCCGCTTCACACCTTTCTTCTACAGAGAAAATGACAGAGGTTGAAAGTCATTGTTATAATACGCTCTGTATTATGAGACTATGAAAACAAATGAAAGATAATGACAATATTGTGGCCAGTTTCCAGTCATTACATTGACTGCAATTCTTTCCCCATTGATTCAACTCACCTACATATTCTTTTTAACAAAATAAACATACTAAATGCATTTCCTTGCATAAGCCACTTGAATGACTTCCACCTCTGCCTTGTAGGATGCCTTGTCTGAATACCTTCCAGCAGCTCCTGGACACCATTTTTTGTGGTGTGTTCTTTAGTGTCTTCAATAAATCTCTCAAAATAACACTCAAAGTAGAAGGAGCACCACCTAAGCCTCTAAAAAGCCCAAACAAGCCCTGACCTGCCGTTAAAGAGTCACAGCACTTTTAAATGTAGACCTTGGCTTCCATTGGCTAGTAGTGACATAGCTAGGTGACCGGGCCTTGATCATTTGATCATACAAGTTCCTAAGTTTTGCAGCGGCAGGGTGGCCTAGAAGGTGAAGAAACTTTACTGCAACCAGAAGGTCTTCGGCCAACATCCCTGCAACAGCGACACATCCTGTCAAAAGTGTCCTTGAGCAAGACACTGTATCTCCTACCTGCCTCAATTATTGCAAAATGCACCTTGAATCAAGTTTATTATCATTATAATTATGCTTTGAGGAGTGTACCTTAGTGGTGGGCTGTGTGGGGGGCATGATCATAATGTTGGTAGGGGGCAGGCTCTTGGTCAGTACAGTCTGGGGAGAGTTGGCCAGCATGGACTCTCCTGTGTCCGAGGAAGAGGGGGAGTACGCCGACTGGGACACTGCTGGTACCTGGTGAGCCCTTGATGCTGAGAGATATAACAGATATAAGTATAATTGGGCTAAAAGGACAACAAAAGTCAATGCATGACATTTCTGAACAGTTTGGACAAAAGCCTGTTATTACTGGAGATGTGTGGCTTCAAATCCATCAAATTGTTGAAATCTATTTTCACGTTTACTCAGGGTGTCTGCAAGTTTCACCAACTTAAATTAAAAAAAAAAAAGACCTTTTTAAATGCCTGTTAGAATGAAATATAAGACCAATTTGAAAAACCTGAACATGAAAACAACTGTACACCTATCAGAATATGGTCTGCATGACTGGACTAATTTCTCAACAGAAGAAAAGCACACCAGAACAAAAAAAAAAAAAAAAAAAACTAACTTTCTAAAGACCTCCAGAACTGAATTTAAGACTTTAAAATGTTAGATTTAACTGTATTCAGGACCACTTAAATCCTTGAGTTGAGCACCCTGTTCCTTGTTTGCGACAGGCAGAAATGAGAGTAAATAATCTCTATTATTGCAGCAGTTGTAAGCACATTAGAAAGTCAATGCTGATACCAGATGCTGATAGAAGACCAAGGATTTCTGCAATTTGTGTATTCACACCCAAGAACTAGCACCAGGCTTTCCAATGACAAACACCTTCGTTAAAACTCGCCCCCTTAACACTGACTCACCATTAGACTTGCGGTTTTTGCCCCTGCTGGCTTTGCTTCTCGGGGCTGGAGGAGGCAGCTCAAGCTCCTCCTGGGGCATCTGGCCCATCTTCTGGAGGAAGATCTTCTCCAGGGACTGGGCCATCAGCACGATGTCATCTGTCGGCTAACCGAGAATACCATTTATAAAAACACATTAGCACACTGCAAAGCAACCATGAGAAGAGAGGAAGGAAAAAAAAAAAAAACCCTCCTACACATGCAGTCGTCTTCAAGGTTTCAGTTATAAAACTCTCCCTTCCCTCAACAACTACCGCTTTGGTACCTTTGAGCATGGCAGTTAACCCAGTGAAGCTGAAAAAGTGGTTAAGAAAGTCTTTTGAGAAAAGAAAAACAAGAACAGATTCTGCTTGGTCCTACGGTGCATACATGGAAGCAAAGTTATAGTTAGTTTGACAGTGCACAGGTATAGAGGAGGGAAGTGTCTCACCCCTGAATTTACCTCTTAATGACCACGGCGCCGTGGTAGGAAGATAAATTCAACTAAACTCTTTCAACCAAACATAAAAAAAAATGGTTTATTCAAGAGAGGGAAATGAGGGTATGGGCGTTTCCTTTCAATTCATTTAGCTGAGGAAACACATTCTTCACTCAGATTCTCATCCAAGCCATGTTATTTAGAGAGCCTTCATATCTCCATTCTTTGCATCTGTATTGTCCATTTGTTAGCCATGTCAAATTTCACATAACTGCCTGCCTCCTCTGTCTGGTTAGAATACACCAAACCATGTAACTGTCCTGGGTTTGAATGCAGCCTGACGGTTCCTATCTCTCCTAACTATAAATAAAAAAAAATAAAAAAAAAAACAAACAATCTTAGAAAAATATAACTTTAACACTAATAGCCTTGAAGCACCCCGATGGCTAGTGAGCATCTTTTAGAAGAGAAAGGAAGGAATGTGTATGACTCTTTGTATGTGACAACAAGTGCTCCTACTGTTTGTGAAGTCCACCTGATATCAAAATGTAACAATTATACCAAATTGAGAAAGTGACATTTTATTTAGGAGAGAGAAAGACATTTTTGTTGCAGTTGTCAAGCATCCCTACCTTGTTGTAGATGTAGCAGTTGGTGAACATGGTGTTGAAGTCCTGCATGCACTCACTAGCACTGCGGTAGAAGTTGTTCTCCAGGCGCTTCTTAATGGTCCCCATGTCCATGGGCTGTTTGATGATCTTATGATAATCCTGGGGAAAGGAGAAAGGGAGGGTGTGAAGCTTCACAGGGGGATTTTATGAAACTGAGGCAGCTCACTTACGAAATCACACGTGTGGTCTGCAATTCTGGATCAACAGGATTAAACAGTGATGCAGACTTTTTTCAAACATGCAGTCAGGGCAGAAAACTAGTCAAAAACAAAAACAAAAACTTAACCAGCATTTTACTGGTGGCCGTCTTAACTTCCCACCCTAAGCAGAATTTGGTCTTGCTAAAACTCACAGGCAGGTTCAGCCTGTAGGCATCCACCGGCTCGTGGAAGGGCCAGGCAAAGTGGTGCCTCCACAGAGACTTCATCAGGGCCTTCTGGAGGTACTGCAGCTGGTTGGTCATG
>OOFE01045403.1:0-32630 GCA_900323365.1 Monocentris japonica | reverse complement strand
AGCCAACGCTTGACATTGCGCATGGTGATGTGGTGCTCATGAAGCTCCCGACACAGTTCTTGTGCTGATGTTGCTTCCAGAGGCAGTTTGGAACTCTGTAGTGAGTGCTGCAACAGATGATTGGTGATTTTTACGCGTTATGTGCTTCAGCACTTGTTGGTCCCGCTCTGTGAGATTGTGTGGTCTACCACTTCGTGGCTGAGCTGTTGTTGCTCCTAGGCGCTTCCACTTCACAATAATAGCACTTACAGTTGACCGGGGCACATCTAGTAGGGCAGAAATTTCACAAACTGACTTGTGGCAAAGGTGGTATCCTATGATAGTGCCATGTTTAAAGTCACTGAGCTCTTTACGACCCATTCTAAATTCTAAATGTTTGTCTATGGAGATTTCATGGCTATGTGCTGGATTTTCTGCACCTGTTAGCAATGGGTGTGGCTGAAACACCTGAACTCAATAATTAGTAGGGGTGTCCACTGACTTTTGGCCGTATAGTGTATATCAAAGCATGGAGGTGCTCTGTGGTATAGCAGCATGAGGTGCATTCCATTATGTTGTGATGTTGTGAGCTTGGGTATATTTGTTGTCGGCTTGTAGTCCACAGTGCTGTTATTTCCTTTACACTATACCAATTATGACTACCCATGTGTTCATCAGGCAACTTGATTAAATGTCCAAATATGATTTGTATCAAAGTAAATATATAATGTCAACTACTACATAGCCTATTTGTAGCCTATTTGCTTTGTTGTAGGTTGAAACCTACAACAAAACAACCTCACAACAAACCATTATAATAAGACTTTGATGTAACAGAATTTCATATGGAATTCCCGATTGGCTAGAAAAAATATGATCAAAAAGGAATGTTTAAAAAAGATTTTAATTAGAGACAAGTCTATGGTAGTCTGAAAATACTCACTGAATGCCCCATCATGGCAATCCTATGAGAACATTTCTTTCTAATAAGAACCACCACCACATGATCTCACAAGCTCCCATTTCATTTTGCCATGTCTGGGTGTAATGTTACATCTCTATCCAAAGATCCTCAGGAAAGCATAGTCAACTGATCAAAGTTTAATTTAACAGCATTTGTGTCATATGTGGATCAACTTTACACTATGTTTTGCTTTATCTGTGGTGTTACTGTGAAGAAATTATAGTGGGTTATGATTTCAATGCCACTACTGAATCTCAAAATCCCCTCTGGAGCCCCTCAATCTGGAAGAATTTGCCAAACCCTTTGTACTGCTAAGAATATCTTGAAAATCCATATTCCCTATTACTGTTTCTGTGTTGCCATTGGCACAAGTGTAAGTAATCCAGGATCAGTCCAGTGCAGTGTTACAACAGTATCTTAAAATATCCTGATTGTGTTTCAATGATTGTCTTTTGAAACCAAGAAATGTATCGCACCTAGGTGGAAAACTGCTGTTTGAATCGGGTTTAAAGTCATACACAATTACAGGTATCATCAATTTGATATGCACTGTGCACAGCATTACTGTTTTCAGGAGCTGTTAAGAGCAGGAATAATTGTTCACACAGATGAAAAAGTATTCCACCGGAAAATGAAAGTCTTCCAGTTCTCTGTTGATGAACTAATCTGATGAAGCCTGATGGTGAAGTGTATCGTTTGCTATATGTTGCTGCTGTTTAGATACATTAAAGATATGTAAAGAAACAGTTTGTTGTATGGTAAAATACTATCATCCTTGTGTGAACAATTGTGATTATGTTGATACAACAAATAAAAAAAAAAACGTTGAATTCCACAAGAATTGATTGAGATGCAAAAGCATGCAGGATTTCTGGTACACCAAAAACACAACATCAAATAAATGCTTCACTCTATTGCCTCTTTGGTACTATCAAATTCCTATCTTTAATTGCAAAATTGCAATTTAAAACTAAATTGTATTTAAGTAACACCATTTAACTGCACCTTCTAATAATCAGAACTTGGCCAACTCAGTAAGCTTGTGGACAGAGAGCCTACCTTGAGATTGGTACACTGGCAATTGCTGGATGAATCATATCAGCCTCACAGGAGTGTAATCCTATCCAGAGGACCTATTTGTACATCAAGCTGTCTCAAACAGTGATTGTTCATTCGGGGTTGGAACGATGGCTACAGGAAAACACTATACATTGTGTAAACCCTTCAGAAGGAAGAGTATCTAAATTTTGCATTATCTGCTATTTCTGTCTTGATTTGGTGTTTCAAAATAATCACATCACGTCTCAAAACATCCTATGGTGATTGAAGTACCGTTTCAGAGGTTTGGTTTTTTGGGGGCGATGTGGTGCTTTGCTGTCTGCAAACAGCAATAATTTTAGTTTAACCAGCTTTGGTTGCTAACAGCTTATTTTCTACCACATTTCCAGTTCAGGACACTTTATTTTAAGTGTGTGTTTAAACTTGGACTGGTCACAATTTTAGAAAACGTGCATCATCAGAAAGCAATAATTCCACATCATCTATTACATGATGACTTAAATTCCACTCATTTAATGGATTTTTTGAGCACAAGTTACAAAGTGGTTTCAGAAACTGCTCTCCTCAAATGTTCATAATTGTTCTTGACATGGCTCCTGACTGGCGACGTTTTTGTCAAGAAATTCAATTTAGTCAATAATCCTGGACTATATCATTTTTTTCCAGTTCAGATCCCCATTACAAAAATTGCATTAGCCTTGGACTAGGTTTAATATACGTCTGCAATGTATCCAATGAAGCTGAAGCATAGCTTCCGTGAAATATCATCCTCAACCTGTGAAAATGCCGGTACAGTCTTTTTTATAGCACAAAGCCTCCTACAAGTATGCGTCCATTTGAAAAGTGACTGTCGGCAGCTTTCCACCGTGAGTCCATATGGTCCCTGTATTTATGGGTTGATGAGGCCTGCTCCTGGGGTTCAGAGTGGTTATTATCTGGGGGATGGTACAGCTCCAGTAGTTAAGGTCAGCCTGGTACACACCGGATGTCCTAACACTCCACCAGTACTGGAGGATACTAAATGTGTAATCATCTCTGAGCTCACAAAAGGTAGGGTATATCCAGACTGGCCATTATATGAACTTATTGTAGGGCCCATCCTGGCTTTATATCCTGTTATTTCAGCAGCACAATCCAAAATAGTACATCTCTCCAATGGTATTTTCTTACAGATAGCAGATATAGCTGAGTATGGGAAAGGCAGAGATCTTATTGGGTTCAAAGTCACACAGTTGGTTCATTCTGAGAGCAAAGGCAATGTCTGGCTTACTCTTATTCCTTTCATTTTTGGTTTTTGCCGCAAACTCAGATGCACACAGTGTTACAAACATTGCAGTGAGCAGTACTTACTATTACTATTACAATTGAGATTGTTATTCATTTCCCTTGTATTAGAAGAAGCACACAGTTCCTGAACATCACTTATTCTGTAACACATCCTGAAGCACATTATAGTTTCTCTTGACTATTTCAAACTCAGGTTGAAGAAGAAGAAGAAGAAGAAGAAGAAGCCTATGTTTGGACAAAAGGATCAGAGATTTGCTCGACCCCTTAGGGTACGATCACACAAACCAGAGTGGAACAGTTAACTTTGTTGCATTTTTGTATTTGGTTCGTTTCGGTTCATACTGCTCCATTACACATGAACCAGGGCTTGTAAACAAAAGTCACATGGACTCACAGGTAACTTGTTTATTAGACAGTTTTGGTAACCTGTCATTCCGCAAAATCAGAGATTTTCTCCAATTCAAGTCCCTGTGCCTTTCACTAAGCATGACAAACTTATCTGTGCTAACTTAGCTGTGTAACTTTCCTTCTCTGGTCTTCATACCAATTAGGAACAGATGAAGAAATAGTTCAATTTGGCCTTGGTTCATTTGCTTATGCTAGGCTTTCCAAACCTAAGCACCTAAAGGAGAGTTTGAATAACCGTGCTTGGTATGGACCCCCTAAGAATGTCAAACTAAATTCTAACTAAATTCAACAATACAATACAGAGTTAGTTATTTATTGTTAGAATTTAGATCTCTGAAACTTTGTATTTGCACATTAATTCCTAAACGAACAAACACTCTAACACTCAAACTTTCTTTCCTCACATATTACACATGAAGAGAAACTCATAGATCTTAGGTTTTATTTCTTTTCAGTTGAAGTACATGGAAATACTTCAATTGAAGATGTTGTGAGTGCAAAGGCTACAATGGTGACTTACTTAAGTGAATCAGAAGGAAATGCACAGTGTACTAGGATATAAGGAAATGGCCAACACTGTCTTCAGAGACTCTTTTCTTTAACCATTTCAACATGTCTTCTACCTTCTCTCATCAGTTTAGGTGAGATGAAGTGGCTATTGTTTCCAGCACTACACCATAATCATGTTGTGTGCCTTCCTGGTGCTCACCTTCTCTTCCTCCTTGCTCTCAGCTTAGCAGCTTTAAGGCTTTTTTTCAGCAAAGCATGCTCTCTGGCTACGAGCACTGGCATCTCTTGCATCGGTATGCAGGTCCCGTTCAGACTGCTGATCCCTCTTTATGAGGACATGAGTTTCAATGCTTTTATCCCCCACCTTCACTTGCAAATATGCCTGCATTCACTGTCTACACTCCAGCTTTAGAGACCCGTGGGAAGCCTTTAAAGAGGAAGTCAATAAAAGGGTATAAACATGCATTAACTTAGGTTTGCGCTTTTTTGCTTTTACATCAAAGTTTTCTGGATAGCAGCTCACTCAAGCAGGTTTGAGAGCAAAATAATTTTGCAATCATTGCATTCAGACAGAAATGGGATTTTTACAATTTTTACTCTTGCATTCTATCCATAAAATAACTTAATAACTTACAACTTAAATAACCTTCACTGGTAAGGAGCAAAAGATATTTTCCAACAATATTATACGGCAAAAAACGCTTATGAACAAATCTCAACCATAACAATAGCTGCATGAACATCAGCATTTTTGGTGAACATTCACATAACTAGACTATCACTCTGAGTAAGCTTACCAGTTCAATCCATGGATTTGGTAAATCATTGGCCCAAGTTTACGTGAGCTGAGCGCTTTACTCTGACTGTATTTGGGTTGTGCACTCGGTAGGCCAATCACCAAACCACAGGACTGGACAACAGGGATCCCCATCACATAGGTACAACATAAACTGTAGTAGCCTATTCTTTTTTACTCTATTTAATATCTATAATTCAGTCAAGTCATATCAGTCATTTAGATAGTGTATCTGAACACTTTGCTTATAGGCCTATGCCTACTATAGCTGAAACTGGATAATGCTGCCCAGTAGGCCTACATGAAAATGAGCAATATTTTATGTAATGCTTGTTTACAAATAAAAATGGTCTGAATGCAAAATGTTTTATGTATCGCATGACAAAGAATTCAGTATGAAATATGAAATTATTTCACAAAGTATATATAAGAGTTGAAAAAATAATTTTGTTTACTTTGTTTGTTATACCATTAAGTATGTACTTGTTTTTGTTCATGTATAAATTCCATTCCTTACGAGTTTTCTAGTTTTCACTTGGGGTGGCATGGTGGCTCAATGGTTAAAACTGTCGCCTCACAGCAAGAAGGACTTGGATTTGATTCCCAGCCCTGGCCCTTTCTGTGTGGAGCTTGCATGCCCTCCCTTTTTTTTTTTTTTTTACAAGGGTTTCCTCCGGGTGCTGTGGTTTCCTCCGACAGTCCAAAGACATGCAAGTCAGTAGGGTTGGAGACTCTAAAGTGATTGTCTGTGTGCGTAAGCCCTGTGATAGACTGGCAACATGTACATTTCCCTGTCTTCTGCTCAATGCATGCAGGGATCATCTCCAATCCCCCGTGACCCTGAAGAGGATTCAGCAGGTATAGAGAAAATTAATGGTTTTCATTTTTTCCTCTACAACTGGTGACAAGCCTTGCTCACAAGACAACAATCTGTTGTAGCAGTTTTTTACTTCTCATTATTTTCATGGGCTTCAATTTTGTATTGTGCAAAAAGCATTTCAAGTCACACAGCCATAAAATGCAAAATATTAAACAGGGAATAAATAACTAAATTTTCCATGATCTGCTCCTTACAAGTCCATGAAAATGCATGACTTATTTCACCAAGATATCCAATTTCCAAAGATAGTACAGCAGAGCCTCCTTTATCTGAACCTCAGACGTCCATCCTGATTGCGCGACAGAAGTGAGCATAATGAGCATAGCAATGCCATGATGCTGCTGACGATGTAAAATTGTTGGAATTTCTTTGTTGATACATAAAAATAGAAACGTTTAAACCTCAAAGTTTAAATTCCCAATGCGTTTGGATGCATGGTTTATATTTAAAATACGTTTTGGGCAGGTATTTCAACACCTTAATGTTCACAGAGTAATTCATTTTCCCACAAGACCTCCATCCCCAAGAGGTTTGGGGAAAACAAGGTTGTGCTTAATATGGGAACAGAACCTCTGATAATAATTAATATCATATTACAATATATATTATCATCACAACAGCCATTTGGTGTACATTAGTTATATGGAGGTTTCTCTTGTCTGAGTAAATCAAAGACATCAACTGTTGCACTTTGCCATATCTGACGAAAACATACCAAAGAGACCCTGGCCCCTTTATTGTAGTTAAGCTTGTGCAATTCTACTTCCTTGCAAAAGACCCTGACATAATTCAAAACAAGCATGATCAGTTATGGTCAGGCTGCCAGGTGTTTGGTTGCAGTGTGACACCAATGGTAGTCTATCACTCTTTTTGGAAGCCACCCAAATACACACAGCAGAAGTAGCACAGGAAAGCTATTATAGAAACCACACTACGATGCTACCAATATTTCATGGTTAGCATTCTGCACTCTGTACTAGCATTCAGGACTACCTTCATGAGCATTTCATCGCCTTCTGTGATAATCTGAAAAGCTTTAACAGAAAACAAACCTGACTTCCATGCGATATAATATCCACTATGAAAGAACTACTAAAACAGATTACATGCCCACTGGGTCATGGAGTAATGTATGGCTGTCATTTCCGAACAAAAAAAATATTAACTTTGTTCATAGAGACTGCCGCAAGAGAAGAAAAGGAGAGATCATCACACAGGCTAAATGAGATTCAGAGGCTTATCCATAGTCGGGCACAAAGCCCACTTCAACAGAGATGAGGGCCAAGAGAGATTGGTAAAGGTCAGAACTGCAAACGGGTATAAAATGAAGTATAGGCTTCATTCTGGGCACAACACTGAAATATAGAGATGCATAAAACACTCACCAAAAAGACACCTACCTCCTTTCCAACAGTATAGCACACTTTTATTTTTAGAAACTAAAAATAATGATGGACTTCATTTTGTCAGTTGTGTGTGTACGGTATATATTTAAGTAGGCTTTATTTTCACAGCACATTTATAGACTTGATGTTGTATGTTTAGGAGGTGACCTATTTGCAATTAGCTGTACATGTGCATTATATTTACTTCACAAAACTAGTGATAATCAAATGGGAGTATAACAGTCAGCTAATGTTGCAGTATTAAGTTAGTTCATTCTAGCTTGATTAGCTTATATTTATTATAAGTTACTTTAGTGCCACAACAAAGACACTGATTTGCTCGATGAAATGTCTGAATATAAAAGCAACAAAACTACACAAAACTATAGCTTACTTAGATATTAAAGGTGATGTTTCACCCTTTGCCTCTCTGTTCAGTTCATGCTGGCACTGTCAATGCAACTCAAAGGACCACTGACTGTTTGAGTAATACCATGCGTTGTGTCTCTTCCTGTGTGAAGAGGATTTCCCACCAGTGACCATACCCAACACTAGAAATGAATTTAGGCACATAGGTTGAATCTACGGTCTCTTAATGCCACGCTTCTCTGTTGCAGCCCTGCTTTGTGATTTAGGCTGATAAACAAGTATTTTTCCAAAAAAAAAAATCTTTCTTTTTTGTGTCGGGGAAGGAGGTGATAGTAATCCTGTTTTAATGGTTTTGTTTGGTTAGTTTTAGTGTCCTTATCTTTTTGGTAGCTTAAGGGGAAGCTAACCACCGCAAGGTTGGGCCAGGCACTTCCTCATCCTGTTGTTCTGGGTTCTGGTGGTTGGGCTGGGCCTCTTTGACCCTTCAGGCATTGGATTTTTTGTTTTCATTTTGGGATTATGTTGTAAAATAATTACTTTTGCCTCGAAGCTCAGGATGGTGCCATTAATATGTTGCTGATCTCATCTGTTTGAGCTATGGTTTATTCAGGATATAACACGAGGATTTAAACTTGACAATGCTGAGTGTTTGGAAATGCATGTGTCTGCCTCATGATATGAACAGCGTAATTATTAAATGTATTTCAAATTTCCGAGCATATCCTGAACAGCCTCCCGTCCCAAGGGCTCTGGACAAATAGTCTATGGTACCCTTGACCCCAGCACAGCTACGAAATCAAGCATATGTGACTGTAAAAGTTCAGCTCTCCATAAATTGTACACTGAACAACTCCTGTTGCTTGCGACAAATTAGATACTTGGCCCTCTAGATTTCAGCTTTGGCAGAGAGCTGTTCATGTTCACAAATATTGACTCAGCTGATCATAGGAATACATGTAATTTCTGTTTTATGGTGGGTTTTCCCTTTAAGATGCATGAACACAGGTGCCTCTTCAGGAGCCTGAGCTCGATGTGAGCACTGCTTTAACAACTTTGCAGCATGACCAACGTGGCATTAAACTTATCATGAGTATCTTCTCTAGACTGCCTTCTTGGAGAGCAGACAAATCTCCTCACCTCTTTCAATCAAATAAGGGTCAAAATCATCTTTAGTAGCTTAATTGCCCTTACAATCTATCAACCTCATAGCTAAGCCTGCCCACTCGGAGGAGGAAAGGAGGCATGGTGTGTAAAACTGCTATGACAAAGAGCATGGCAAAGGGAGACTGACAGCAGAAGGCATAGTTGGGGAAGCGAGCAGCTAATCTTTTAGTCCATTCCCCACTTGTCTGAACACATTTGCTTCTGGCTTGAGGCTTATCCCTACAGATGTATATCTGTCAACAGAAAGTAAGCAGGGCAGCAGCAGCTCTTTTGGAGCACAGCTGTCCCCTTTACTGGATTATTCACATGCAGTGGTATACAGCGCAGCACCATGGCCAGCACTTGGCAGCTTTGAGACGTTCTGCAGGGATAAGCTAACCCTCAGCAGTGAGGAACTGGTATCCTTGAATGTAAACCACCTTCCTCTGCCATACCTTGCCTTTAGCTCAGCCAGCTTATTCCAGCAGCCTGATTATTCCAGCCCACAGGAGATGCGGCCATGCATTTCTTACAGGCTCCCTGTGTCTCACACTCTGTGACATTTAGGATTCACTTTCACTAGGGTCCAATATGTATTCATTTCAAGAGATTTCCAATACACCCAGATCCAACTTAACACGGAAGTCCATTTTCACGTAAAAGAACAAAGAAGTGATGCAGCAGCAAATGTCACCCTAGCTGACTCAAAATGAGGATCAAACTTGTGGGTAGTACTAGTATATCTATGTTCACTGTCCTAATGTTGAGGAAGGGATTTTAACGGTAGAAACTGCTAATCCTAGATGCATTGTTGAATTGAACCAAATTATTTATTGAACCAAATTATTGAACCAAATAAGCATTTTGGTTTCTTTCCCAGACAAATTTAGAGTATCCCAGGGAAAGGCTAGGAAATACTTTGATGCATGATTTTATTCCTGATCATCTAAAATTCTGTAGGATGGTGTACTTTGTGCTTAATTTTCCTTTAATACATGATGAGTTTAAAAGTATTTTACACATTTGATGTGTTGGTACAAGGTGATTGGATTTAGTTACATTGATCTGGTTAGTCACTGATTTAGTTACATTTAAAATCTTTAATGTAGGATGAGCAAAAAACGTGCCAATTCAAATATATTCTATTTATTGTGCTTAATTGTTGGAATTTCCATATTGATCAATGCAAATGAAAATTATTTTTAAAATGATTTTAAAATTAATATCATTTAAATAATGCAGAGCATTCAGAAAATATATGCATTAATATACATGTTTCTTATTTTTGAATAAGCTTTGGTGTGGAATTTTAATACATCTCAAATACATCCTTCTAATGAATGATCTCCATTTCAAAGATTGTAAATAAACAGGGTGATATTGTGTTATTTTATATAAATGTCTTAAATGTCCTAATAATTGAATCATATAACGGCAAATCACCAAAAATGGTGTTCCATACACATTTGTGGCATTTTTGGCCTTGTTAGGTCCACGTTTTCTGAAATCTTCTTGATCATTTGAAAGCTTTCAGTACCTTTTAGCCTCATATTTATGAAAGGTGGTATAAATCAAATGGCTTCCTCTTCTACTGTTCATAAAGTAGTAATATATAATGATGTGGCAACAATAAAACGTGGGTAAGCCTTCTTTCTGGAAAACCACACACAATGTGGTATATTTGTCAAGGAAAGTAAATACATCAAAGGCTTTACAATAAGCATGTTTGAATTGGACATACATTTTTCCACCCAAATCACAGAAGAGCATATTATTTGTTCGTGATCATTTTCATTTTCATAATTGCCACAATTACATCCAGTATAGCATCATGAGCATAAATAAGGTACATTGACAATATATGGGAAGTATTCATTTTGGACCTCTTTTTTCTCTTTTTTCTGTCTTTCGATGCATATGGTTTTGAGACTAGATGCTAGGAAACAAAATGAGCCGCTTTCATTTATCCCACGTTTTGCCATGATTACTGCCCCCACACATTTCAGTCAAACACACACCAACACCCAAATGTCATCTGCAACTTATACTTGCCAAAACGTCTGAAGAGATAAGAAATGACCAAAGGCTCTATGCTCAAACAAAAAAAAAAAAAAATGTTCCCTTGGCAGTATGGGAGTTCTTTGGGCTCTGTAAGAAAGACGGTGATGAAACACTAGCGTGAAGGGAATGTCAGTGTAAAGCAGAGAAGCTGTGACCAATGGACAAACACATTGAACAAGAAAGCAAACCTCTAGCACCACCGCCCCACAGGTCTGTACAGAGTCTCAGTGTAGCTGTGCCACATGGCTAATTAGCAGGACTAGCCGACCAGACAGCTAACGTGTTAATTGGCCCCGACAAAACTGTGGTGCCGGCGTTAGCTGTTTTTGGTCGAATATGTCTTGGTGACATCGGTGCAGTGATATGTCAACAACACAGTGACATACACTAAGTACAAAATGGTTTTCTACTTTGTTTATTGTGTATTTTATTGTATTTAGGCCTTGCATTTTATATTTGTACATTTTGTCTTTTTGTGATACTTTTGTGCTGCTGCAACCCCAGAATTTCCCCCGGGGATCAATAAAGTATCTATCTATCTATCTATCTATCTATCTATCTATCTATCTATCTATCTATCTATCTATTTAGTGCAAGAGGACAAGGCAAGACACACAATAGACACTAGACAAAATACATATCACGCTACATATACACACTGACATATTTAGCATTCTATCACTATATGCATTTAGGCAGCGCAGAGAGTCCAGCAATGCATTTGAGCAAAATACCGAGAGATAGTTGTACTGAGTAGGATGGGTATGGAGGAAATAGCTCTGAGCATTTTGGAGCAAAGTCTTGTCTGCAGTAACACTGCAATGTGTGATGTGGCACCATTGGGCCATGATCACATAGGACACCTTTTTTTGAACGTGCCTGCATCTTTTTCAGTTGTTTTCAATGGTTTGGTCATGGAAGGCGCTAGTGGTGGGCGGTATATTGGTGGAAACGATGCACCACTAGGCATCTGTGCTGAGGTTTAGATTTGCCTACACTATTTCTACTGAATGAGCCAGAAAGGCTGGAGGTAAACAATCTTTGGCTGAACACTAACCATGTGGACATTTACGTTCCACAGACTTAGCATCAAACAGTTTGTCATTGGTCACAAAGTTGTTGAAAACACGTGGGTAGAGCTGTTTTACGAGTAGAGTAGCACTTATGTGTGCTTGTTTATATAAGCAGGGACCTGAGGCTTGAGGGGGGTGAAAGTGACTCTGACCAAATGAAAGCCAGCAGAACAAAGATACGGAATAATGTCTTCATTATGTGGACATGGTTTGGTTATCAAACGTCAAGCTTTGTCACACGACTGTCATTGTCAGGGGTGGTAAGACCAGCAACCTATTTTACCACCTGAAGACGAAACATGTGTGTGAGTATGAATAGTGTACGATTTTTTTGTTTCAGTTTTATCCATAAGTGTATGAGAGTGTTCCAAATTAAAAAAGTTCAATTAATAAATGTTACGGCACTGTTGAAACCCTAGGCAAAGACCTAGGCAAAGGCTCTTTTTCAAATAAATCACCAGAAAAACAACTATACTGTGACATATACCGTTACTGTCCAAAATGTTTTAAATGTTATGATATAAAATTCACCACCACTAGAAGGTGTGCATCTGCTCCAAACGTTTTGGAGCGCTTCAAGTTGAACATGTCTTAAATTGAGCCACACCACACATTACGTCAATGCGTAAAATAGCCCTTGAAACGGGCTCTACCTAGGTGGAGCTCTTGGACAAGATGACAAAGCTCCCCATGCTCTGCTCTTCCTGGGAGGATGTCACATGTTAGGCTGCACCCACATCCTCCGTTTCGGAATGGGCTAACCTTCTATTTGTCCATTTTATTTCCAACAATGTTATCCCCTTTGTTACTTCAAGTTAGCTAGCTAATGCTATTTTGAAAGTTGCATAGCAACAGGAGTGATATAACGCTCTTGCCCTCTCTGTTAATAGTGACACTCACAGCTGCATTTTGCATTTGAGCAGGAGATAAAAGCATCCTATGTGATCGCGGCCTCATGATACCAGGAGCATTTAACTTGCAATTTTAAAAAACACTGTATGGCCAGTTAAACAGTCATGCTTTAAAGTTTGTGAACCTGTTGTGCAATTATAGCAATTATTTGAGTTTTTACCATGCAATCCTTATTTAATCAAAATTTTCCTTCTCTTAATCTATCTGTATTTACTAATTTCATATGTTTTAGAGGAAATTGTGCATGTAGTAAAATTGAAATAGGTTAAAAGGAATTAGTGCAGGTGCTGTCGTGAAAAAAATTGCCTGTAAGCACTCAGTACTCTTGAAATAACACACAAAACACTGATAGGTTTAAGTACAAAATATATTGTATACAGATATATTGGAGAGAGATACCTTGTCACGGATCCCACAGAAAGTCAAAATCTCTCTATGCTCTCTCTCTCTGAAAATCAGCCCACTATTATCTTTATAGTTCACTTGGAAACAAAGACGTCTCTCATGACTGGTTCTCTGTACCAAGTTTGCATGGTTCATCCTATAGACTACCTCCACATAGTAGTGGTCATGTCAAGGTCAGATTTATAACTTCTTTGAAGGGCCTCTCTGGCCTGTTGTGCGATACTCAGGCAATGTCCATGGCATGTGACAACTCAGTATCAGTATAACCAGCCACAAAATGATAAATGATAAATACTAGAATTCTGTGCCAATTTACTTTCACAGTGCAAAAATGAGTGAACCTCCTCTTTCATTATTATTATCGTTATATGAAGTAGGTAAGTAGAGTCAGGAGGGTAAATAATTGGGTATGAATTTAACCAATCAAAGGCCAGATCTTTGGGGAGGTGTTTGTGTGGCACTTCCATAAATACAGGAGAGAAACCTGGTCAGTTTGGTGTTACACATGCAGGTGAAAGAAAAACACGATGCTGTGATCTAAGGAGACCTCAGAGGACCCCGGGAAGGGAGTAGTGAGTGCACATCAGTCTGGGGAAGGTTATAAAGTCATATCAAAAAGACTTGGGCTTTATCAGTCCACTGTGAGACAAATAATAAACAAATGGAGAGAATTTAACACAACAGTGACTCTGCCTAGGAGTGGACATCTTTCTAAAATATTACCAAGAGCCACAAGAAAAATATTAAAACTAGTAAAAAAAACAACAAGAATAACATTCAAAGATCTACAAGCCACCATTACTGCATTTGATGTTATTGTGCATCCGTCAACAATAAGAGGAACACTGAATAGAAAGGCATTCATGCAAGGGTAGCTGGAAGAAGCCTCTACTGTCTAAAAAGAACAAAGCTGTAGATTTTCAGTTCAGAAACCTGAAGATTTCTGGAAGTCTATGGACAGATGAGTCCAAAATTTAACTGTTTGGTTACAACCCAAAATGCCATGTTTGACAACAACCCAAAACTGCCCACCAACAAAATAGGGAGTGTCATGGTCTGGGGCAGTTTTTCTTCCTCTGGACCTGGACGACTCTATTAAGGGAACCATGAATTCTGAGGGATACCAGAGAATTCATGTCAGGCCATCAGCCCGGGGGCTAAAGCTGAGCCAAACGTGGCTGTTCAACAAGACGACGATCCTAGGCATTCAAGCAAACCTACCAAAGAATGGCTCAAGAAGAAGAAGCTTAGTGTTTTGGCTTGGCCAAGTCAAAGTCCTAACCTAAATCCAACTGAGATGCTGTGGCAGGACCTGAAGCATCTGTTCATGTGAGACGCCCTCGAACCTCACTGACTTGGCCGAGTTCTGTAAGGAGGAGTGGGAGAAAATCACTCAAGGAAGATGCCAGAAACTGATCAGTGGCTATAGGAGATGTTTACTCCAAGTCACCACTGCTATAGAAGATATGCATTGAAGGTGTTCACATATTTCTGCACACAGGGATATGAGTTGTTCTTTCTTTGGGATAGCTTCAGTAAGATTTGGATATGGATTTGATAAGGTTATTCCCCTATAATATATAAAACAATGACCACCCCCTGAACTGTTCACAAACTTTCAAACATGACTGTATACTCCAAGATAACAACATAATTTAGGAATGTTTTTTAAAAGAAAAAAAGATGAAAGTTCAATTCCCATGTGACCGGTGAAGTGGTTAATTGAACACAAGCATGTAGTATGAGTGGTTTAAAGTTGAGTTGCAGTTAAACTTCAGCTAGAGGATAAAGGTGACATAGCTGTCAAATACACACTGTTGATTGTGGAGGATACTTACACATATCTGTACTTTTATTTTTTGGATTATAATGTAAGAGAAAGAGATTGAACACCATTACCTACTAGGGCCTAGGCTGTATCTCCACCTTTTCTTGAACACAGTGATCTGGCACTTGGGACTAAAAATATGTCTCCACATATGATGCTGTTGACAAGATCTAATCAGACTTAAATGGGACTCTGCTACGTGTGACAGCTGATATTTGGCATGCCGATGATGCAATATGGAAAACATATGAAATATAATCCTGTAGTGCTTGATACATTGCATAGAGGATTACTGCTCAGTTGATAGAATTTGGATTAGTGTTTGGATGTGGTTCTCAAAAGTGGGGTCCGGGACCCCCAGGGGGTCCTTGAAGTGGGTCCCCAGAAAAAACAGGAATAGTTTAATTCCTCTGTAATTTAACTCACTAGAAATTATCCCAATTAGATGATGTATAAGAATGACCAGTCTCATCATAGGTCACTGTCACCACTATTATCGAACTATTATCACACTAAATCAACAATGAGAAAAAAAAAATCTTCCTATATGTCCTATATGCCTATTTGTCTATTTGAGAGTCCTTGACATGAGAACGTTTTCCAGCCCCCCTGCTCTATAGGCGTTATATCTGCGCACCGGTCGCCTACAGGGCGGTGGCTGCGCAAGCATGTCCAAGAGCGGGACGGTCTGTGGGGAGTTAAGGGAGTTGTCATAAGAAGACAGTGAAGCCTGCCTGCAGAGAACCATCACACACGATGTTACCTCGGTTTGATCGCAGCATCCTAACTTTGGACGAGGGACTGCATGGCTTGCACAGTGAGCAATGGATACCGCACTCAGCTGGAAACAATGTCTTTCTTGGGAGTACCCCCGCGCGCACACACACACACACACACACACACAGAGAGAGAGAGAGCTTACAGATAACTACCGCGCGCATATTGCCTCTGGTTGAGACAAAAACCTCATAACCTCAACTCAAATGCAATGATGTGCGTTGCTGTTTCGAAGAGATAAGGCTGAATCGTGCAGAATCCTTGAAAATCAGAAAGTCACGCTTAAAAGGCCCACATCGACCCTACAATAAGTTAAAAAAAAATGCTTCACTCAATGACACCCGTGTCACAACAAACAATGAAGGCGCTCGCCAACCGCTTTGCTCTGACCCACAGTGCATCATCACTGTGCCAAGTTCACGAGAGAGGTAATGGTTCACAATTGGACCACAATGAGAATAAAAATACGGTAGGCGACTGCAAGCGGCACAGCTGCAGCCTAATGCCCTGTGTAAATAATACTAAATGACGGTAGCATCCAAGTTGTCTCCCATACAAAACTTGTGCAGCCGCATTCTGCTTTCAGGTCATTGCGCTGCACAATTCAACTTCCAGGCATTCCCACACAGTCGGCTACGACAGCCCAAACCGAAAAAAAACCTCCACTGTAAAACTGATGCGCAAATTGGCATTTAAAGGGAAAAAAACTATCTTTTTACATGTAATACTTAAACTCACATCTGACAAGATCGTAATTATCTTGCACTTCACGCAGAACCCCGCACACCACGCCCGTCTATAATACAGCAATATTCAGGGGCTCACCTTTGAAGACGCTTGCACAGAGGCTGTAAAGGATGAAGATCAAGTGCTGCTTGAGAATCATATTCTTCTCGTTTCCTTGACAAATTTACGTCGACACTCCACTCACGTTTTTTTTCTTCTTCTTCTTTTTTTGTCTCGCCGGGATGGACTTATCCAGGTAAAGGTGCAGTGTCGGGGCTGACTGGAGTTACATTGGCACCTTGGCAGGGATGAACTCTGCTTTCCAAGGAGAGGTCCCTGTTGTATTTTCGCAGATCCGGGGGCAGTGATTACTGTGGTGAAGCAGGACGGCAGAAATGCTCGTCGGGAAAAGTGCAGCTCCTGCCTCCCTTTATTGCCTTTCTCTTTCACTCGCTGCAGAGAGCAAGAGTCCCGCCCACGCCTTTTGACTAATGAAGATGCTTCACCAATGGAAAACACCTAGAGATACTTCTGATCTCTGGTCAGTTGTCAAAACTACACGTTCTGACAAGGGTTACTTTTTGGCAAAATCTACAACCCTTTCGAAAGAGAGCTACAGTAATCCTATGATAAATTTTACAAGGATAGTAAGCAAATGTCACAGCAGACGTTTCTATAGGAATGTGATAGGAATATTACAGTGATACTATAGGAGATACCATATTAACACCACACAGTACAATAACGTTACAAGAGGCCTATAAACTCACTGTTGAGTACCACAGACGACTCTACAGGAATGTTATAGTGATTTTTTTTCATGAGGAATTGTCCTCTATTGCAGGTTTTGTGCATACACAGCAAAACACAGCAGTGTTAATTTAACTGCAATATATATTTATATATAAAGTCCACACCCATAATTTAACAATGAGTTGGCAAACTACACTCCAAATGACTGTCACTGGAAAATGAGTTGTGTAGTGAGGGTTTTATCTCTGACTATACAGTGAAAGGATGGTGAGTAGAAAAGAAGGTCCTGCTCATGCTGTGTGGAAAGGAGGCTGGTTCCCCAAAGGTTGTGACCCAGCGGCAGGGTGTGTGTCAGGACTCACTGCACAGTCACAGGGGAGGTTAATGGGCTGCTGGACATCCCTCTTCCTTCCAAGGCTCCTATGAGCGGTGTACAGAAATGAGTGTGACCATCCACAACTAAAGACAGAGAGCAAAGCAGTGGCTCCAGCCAGGGATCGTTTTCTAAGCCCGTAGTGAGGATTTTACACATGGTTTAACATGCTGCTGGGCGAATTTGGTTACATTTTGCACAGTAGCCCTCCGTGCCACTCCTACTTCAGATCAAATGCTGACCTGGCCATATCGCCTTAGAAAAAAGCTTTGTTACTGAAAATATATCTTGGGCTCTCAAATCAACGATATATCTCTCGGAGAAGAACTGTTGAGACGCCATCCATTACCTAATCAACTAATCAACAGGATCACAAATAAGAAATTGAAGCAGCATTTTTCAGTGCGTTGTATTTCATTGTAGCTTAACCGTGATATGTGCTCATTCACTTTTGTCTGCTGACGTTGCCTATTAGCCCTTTAAACCTAGAAACATTTGCATCTCTAATCCCTGTGGAGCCATCGTTGCCTCTCTGAACTGTACACCTTGAAGGACTGAGCACTCTAGTGTGACATACATTCTCTATACAACTCACTTATAATTCAGAGCAGAACTTTACAGAGCCAATTACCATGAGGATGGTGGTAAAGAATCAATCCCATGTGTCCTGAAGGTCAATTCCTCGTCGTTTCATTGGATCTTTGAGAGTGGAATTCTACTCATGCGCCTTGAAAACAGCAAGAATTGATTAACCATGTGGGTTCAGCAGAAAAGAATGAGATGCTGACATAGATCTGTAATGCAGAGAAGCATGTTCTCTCCTCTGCATTTCACTCTGGGGCATTATACCACACGGTCTGAGTTTGTACAGCAAATTGACCTCTGTCTCCCTTTAACCCACTTCTTCAGTGCTGCCTTCCCTTAAAGCTGCCCAGTTGTGTGCATTTCCAGATTAAACAAGGTCATCGGCTACGCATTGATTTGATCTAGATACAGTAAATAGGGTCCAACTACATGTGCATGCCACTAACAAGAAGAATGCTACTCCTTGTACTCTTTCTGTCCATTTGTTTCATTATTATAACTTGTTTTAACATATCATTAGCTCACAATGACAGTATTGGTAACACAACTATCACTTGAGTTTCCACTCAAAATTAAAACTTGTGAGATTATGACCCAAGCACCAGCTTGCAATGTGCAGACATGTGAAAGAAAAAGAAAAAAAGAAAAACAAAGGCTGTTGTGTTTGATAAAATTCTGGCTGTGTAAGCCGAATCATATCAATGGACTATGTGCATAAAACATGTCAACCTCCTGGACTGATATTCAATCCTCCTCACTGATCGTTGCACAAGAAAAGCACACAAGACAGCTGACCCAAAAATTCTGAGTCCATAATTCATTTAAGGTTGAGCCTGAATGACATCAGTTCTGAAGGCTGACATGCTTTATGCACACAGTCCACTCCAAGATCAAACTCTAAGACATAGGCTGTGTCAATCTTTTCGTCTTGGCATTCCAGCGATGAATACTAGACCATAAAATGCAGACTCATACAAGATTTTAAAGGGGAAATAAGTGAGATTTTTACTGCCCCATAGCATAAAATGACCTATCTATGGGTTGATCAATACCACTGACTAAACCATTACTTCACCAGGTGCTGAGATTTGTGGTTTTCAGAATCACTTTCTGGCCCGTGAGTGTTGTGTAGTAGGAAATCAGCTATATCGATGTTGTTGCAATACCTACTGGTCACTGCCAGAGGTCAATAAAGGGCATAGATTAATTTATGACCCTTTAAAATTTCAATGCCATTTTTTAACTCCAATGTAGTTAACACACCTAAACAACACTGCAAAACATATTAAGGCACTTCAACTTAAAAACATGATTTTCCTTGCTGCCTTAAAATTTCAAGTTGACTGAAAGTACAGAATAATTGGGTCAAAGTTCATTAGTTGTTCTAATGTAGTAAAACTAAGTTTAACCAGCAAATGTCTGGTCATGTTGACTAGTGTTTATTACTTGAGTTCCCTAATGGCTGAATTGCATCCCAGTGTTATTTATTCTTTCACTAGTAAAAATGTCAGTTGTTCATGTGGCACAAAATTATCTCACCATGTGGCAAGAAATACGCAACTCACTGTAAATCTGTATCAGTATCAGGTGTAGTGATTTAACTGGATACTAGTTTGTATTACGGTTATCATGAGTTTAATTTAATTTCATTGATCAGAAGTTGACCTATGATTCAGCTAAAACTAGGATTGCAAAGGCGTGGGAAAATTTCCGGGACATTTCTGGAAATTTTCAATGGGAAGTTAAGCTCAGGATTTTTGGGAGTTTTGGGAGTAAGACATTTTGTTGGAAAATACACATAAAATGCAATTCTAGATTCATTCTTGCATTCTTGGTTAAAACAACCCAGTTTAATGGGAATTCAGTTGAATTTCAACTTTCGACATTTCTTCCATCATGTGTGCAGTGCATTCTTTCATCAAGAGCAGATAAACATCAGCATGCCAAATAATTGGAATTCAGCAGACTAGTTGCAGCCTTCTGCATGCACAGTGCATTCTTCCATCACATGTGCAGTACAGATTCTCAGCTCAATATTGTAGGGTTATTGAGGCTACATCCACTACACTTGAGACCAAGGACCACATACAACCACATCAGTTTTGATGATATTACTGGGATAAATATACACCTATCTAGTACTGGGTAGGACCCCCCCTTTGCCTCCAGAACAGCCTGAATTCTTCACGGCATGGATTCAACAAGGTGTCTTTCTGCACACCACTGTTGTAAAGAGCTGTTATTTGAGCATTTGTGGCCTTTCTGTTAGCTTGAACAAGTCTACCCATTCTCCTCTGACCTCTCTCATTAACAAGGTGTTTTTGGCTCACTGGATGTGTTTTTTGTTTCTCCACCATTCTCTGTAAACTCTAGAGACTGTAGTGGTGAAAATACCACGTCTGGCACCGGCAATCATACCACGGTCAAAGTCGCTTAGATTACATATCTTGCCCATTCTAATGTTTGGTCGAATGAAAAACTAAACCACCTCACCATGTCTGCATGCTTTATATATTGAGTGCGTTAATAAAGTGGCCGGTGAGTGTATTTGTCCTATGGCATTTAATTTTAACTAGTAAATACTAAATCAAAATATGTTTATCTAGTGTATTCTGCCTTCCACTAGCCAGTTCTCTGTTGTCATACACGAATGTAGGTTATAGTTTGATTTGGCATGCTGAACGTGGCTCAGTCAGGAAATTCAATGGACATTCTGTTCAATATCTCAGTGACCGTTTCATGTAGAGACTTTGTGATTGTGATTGCATTGTGAAGCCAGGACTCTCCACTTTAATAATAACTGTAATTGTAATTTCTGTATTACAGTCAGGGGCTTTGTTATTCAACTGTAAAGTCGGGTGAACTGTTTTGTTGACATTGGGAACAAAATACCACAAATTTATCAAAAAACACTAAAAAATGTGTAAAATACGGAGAGGTCATGAGTTAAAAAACAATAAATTCACAGAAGATGACGAGTCAGACGTCAACATTGCACACAGTGGACATTGAGGAGGCCATTGATGAGGTCCATGAAGAGGACTAAATTAAGTAGCGGTAATAAAGGGAAGCTACACGTACATGATTCAACTCTAAATACCCATCCATGTCTGCCATTGCAACAAGCACTCATCGCACATAATTACACATTAACAGATGCAGAATAACGACACCAATGTAGACACAAATATTAGCGCTTAGCTCATCCTGGTAAACTAGCTTAGTCCTAATTGATACATTTTATACTTTTCTTAATTGAGGGTTTAAGAAATAAGAGTGGTAATATTGCTGTTCACGGTTGTACCTATGCCATCCTACCATAGAACTGAGGGTTGCATTTAAAAGAAATGGCTCCGACTGTACCGGTAGCAAAGCACTTTGTGTATATTTCTTCATATGCAACTGTTAGAATCCAGTGTTTCTGACACATACATCCTTTTTCCTGTCAGTGCTGTACTGGGAAATAAAACCTGCCCCTTCAAGCTGTCTAAAGGTTGAACTTTAACATTATATAATCATGAGAGCTTTATGTTCTTTGTGCCTTTCCCCATCCTTGTAAGAATATTTGTTATTGATGGCTCGTGGGGCTACAATTCCATCTGTTCATTGCCTTATTGATGGGACACTGGGAAAGGCTACATTTGATAATGGGTTTTCTGTACCAAGCAGAGAACATGCAAGTCAGCACTCCATGGATGTCATTACGCAGCAAAACTATAAATAATCACTCAAACGTGTTGCCAGGAGATATATATATACCTCAGTGCAATTCAAATTCGTATGTGTATCTATTTTCAACAAATATATCAAATATGTATAGATATCAGGGGTGTGTCATATCATGATAGTTGTAGCTGCAGCTATGCAGGTCCTGATCACTTTTATTTTTCAATAAAAGTGCAGCCATATGCTCAGCTAATCTGAAGAGATATTTAAAAAATCAATTCTTTATATCAGCCACATGCCAACAAAAGTGCCAGTGAGCTGAAGGGGAGACAATCCAATGAGCAATGCCACATATAAAGGGAAAAGTTTTCCTTCTTGGTAACCTTTTACCTAAAACCAGGTTTATAGTACATTCAAAACACTCAGTGCTTCATAATAGCTACATGGGACATTTGGGGACCATAATAAAAGTTCCCCCGGACCAATGCTGATAAAACCACATTTAATTTCATTTATCATTACTATCATTATATACTGCAGGGCTGGTTGCTAGCTATAAACTGTATTCTATATTTGTAAAAAACTCATTGCAAATATTCTAGTGTCAATTAATTGGCAACAACACTACACATAAGCAAATTATGCATCAGCAGGCTGTGGTGCCAAATGTTATTTCTGACTTTCTGAGATTAGATTTTAAAATGAGCTCTATCCTTCAAATATATATATTTAAAACATCACGGTGAAAACTATTTCTTTTGCCTGTAGCCAACGGAGGCCTCAGTCCTGCACTGGTTTAGTAAACTCATCAATTTGAGGGATATAACTGCTTCACTTACATTTCAAACAATTTATGTCTTTAAAGGTTTGAAGTGTTACCTTACCAGTGATAGTCTACAAGCTTAGCCAACTCCCACGAACAATGTAACTGTAATAACTGTAATACATTATTGGGAAATAATGATTTTTTTTAGATGGTGGCTCCAATACTTACTCAAATAATATTTTTTGTTGAATAAAAGCGCATTTTACTATGAAATAGTATTTTCTGTTTAACATTTGTTCATACTATGCTTTTTTCTAAGTACATTCAGACCATAATCAATCCTCAATTAAAATGACCTTGGGCTAAAACCCACAATCCTATTGTGAGAATCCAATATTTTGAAAGAATCCAACATTTTGAAAGAATACAACATTTTGAAAGAATACAACATTTTGAAGACCCTCTGATGCCTTAAAACCAAGAGTGATGCTAAAGATCACTACCATGAGAAGGTATTGCTTCTCTGTGAAATGTTTGAACACATTTTGACTGTTGCACAAAATCATTTTATGCAGATAATGGTGAATGTAAGTTCGTAGACTCGCCTAATATCCTTGATGTCTGTAAAGTGGAATAAATGAAGTGGAATAAATTGTCCATTTAAATTCATATGTAAGGGAGGTTGGAGGAATCTGGGTGTTTGTCCACGCAGGTTTCCAGTCTGTGGCTGCAGCAGGGCCACGTTGGAGTCTCCGTGGTCCCCCCACGCTTATGAGGCCCTTTGAGACTGTAACTGTGATTAAGGGCCATACAAATCAACTTGACTTGACTAATCAAGACCACCCCAGTTGAGACACCTTGAACAAGACCAAGAAAAGAAAAAACAACTCTTCTCCATTTAAACTCCATTTAAATCAATTTAGCCTACTGTATATACTACTGCTAAAGAATGTTACAAACATAACTTGAATTCCTTGAACTAGCTATAAGGGAAAATCTTGAATGTCTTTTGAAGGTAATCGTTTTACTACCCCAAAGCACAAAATGACCATAATGTATCTGTGGGAGTGTGACAGGCTTGTTGAACCAGATACTGAGATTTCTGGCTTCTGTATTATTTATTGGAATTAAAAAGTCCCGGCCCAACTTGAGACAATTTTGATTTTGCTCTCAAAAACACACCGAAGTACAAAAATGTGTGTTGTATTCCCTAAAAGCCCCAATTGCACATTTTCAGTAATTCATTGACCTCAGTTTTCGAGTAAGTTGACATATAGCTCTGGCTGTAAGAGCATATTTTGGCAGCATTTAATGCAGAGCTTTCAAAGACACCCAGTACAGTGCTGTTGTTTGCTGTTGTATTACCCGCATCAAAGAATGAATAGGCAGAACCTTAGCATGGCCCATTAATTTGAAATGCAATGCTAAATAAACGTAGTGACACAACAGACTGCCCCTTATTTCCTGCTGAAATGACTGCTGAGAGATGAGTCATCTCTCGGCCATGAGATGTGCATGGCAATTACAGTATCATTACAGCACGGCTGTCAGATCATGGCGCTGTAATACGTCAATCAATACTGGCCTTTGTCTTAAACTTTTCAGACCCAGCATCTTTTCAAGGGCACACACTGCCCCTGTGGGACTCCTCTGGAGGCATATTCAGGCAGACGCTCCACTCTCCAGCGCTGCAGCCATGCCGATACACACAAAAGTTAGTGCCCTGGTTATGTAGAGCAAAGTGCTTTGTGTTGGAGCTCACGTCCACGATAGCCCACGGCAGCTGGTGTTCTCACAGACCACTGCATGGAAAATGGGCTGATTTTAGAATTTAGCTGCCCATGGTGGATTTCTCACTCTGTGCTTATTGCGGCCAAAATCACTTTGATACGGACCTGCACAAGATTAACAGCAAGATTTTGCCCAGATTTCACTCCCCCACTCCCCCACAGTTTTGTCAGTTAGCAGTCATTGCTGCTGCATTTCCTGTCGTTTTTCTGCTACAACGAAAGCAAGTTCAGTAACATACAGTAAATTAATATTTGCATTTGAATTCAAGGTTCAAGCTCTGGCGCATCTGTTGTTATGATACTTCAGTCTGCATTAAAAAGAAGCATCAAGAAGCATCATAATCATCCCTGTAAGGAAAGTAAAGGACTTGAAGGTCAAGTCAAGTTTATTTGTATAGCTCTCGATCACAGTTACAGTTTCAAAGGGCTTAACGTTATGAAAACAGTGAAACACACACACAATTTTATAAACTAACTGTAGCGTAAACATAAATGATACTGATGCATGTTAGATCAAAAATATATGAAATGTTGCACTAATCAAAAAGAAAAAAATATGAAAAAAGGCGCATTACCCCGCGTCTAGCAGCTTCCACTCACAGTACAGTTTATAAAGAGCGATGAGTAAAACGTTAAAGAACTATTGCACTTTCTGAGCAGGTTGTTACCAAAAGTTTTGAGACTTGGATGATTATGTTATACAGAAAATTATGATGCTAGTGTCTCATAGCTCATCAGCACTCCCGGCACCTCCTTTGCTTATCTTTGCATAACTACACATCCTGGTCATGTTTCCTTTCTCCTCCTGACCATCTGTTCCCCCGCTGCCAATCTTCCGAGTGTGCCAGCTTGTGCTTCTACTTCCTCTCCCCACTGAGTCAATCTTGGTATTGATACCATACACTCTGGCCACCTCTCTCTCTCCCTCTCTCTCTCTCTTTCTCTCGCTCTCTCTCTCTGACACACACCAATCACACTGTATAGTGCAATAGTGCTGCATAAAGGGAGTCTTGAGTGCAGCAGGGCAGTATACACAGTAGCAAGTTGTCTCACACAACTGGAACGATTTATGTACTGGCTTATGGAAGTTTTTATTGGACTTGAATATACGTAACCCACAGGAGACAATCCACAAATATGTACCACAAATATTTCAGTTTCCACAAACAATACTTTTTCACTTGTGTCTTGTAAAATGATTTCCGAAATAAATTTGAGTGACTTGAAAAATGTATAACCAAAGCAGAACAAATGTGAAATACACATGTAGAGGATTTTACAAATGGATCAAAATGTAAAATCCAAATCCACGTAATTATGTTTGTAACATTTTCAGATCTAAATTTTCCATGTATTTGAATGTGTTTTCACGTGCCCATCTTGTTTCTACAAATCTGCTGCGGGACAAATTGGACAGAAATCCGCAAATAAATAGGGAGGCTGCAAATAAATGTTTTGTGATCCACGAATGTGAAAACACATGCTCACATACAAAATGTAGATGTGAAAATGTTCTGGAACTACAAGTATAAATACATGAATTTGTACATTTCGAATTCAATCCATCTGTAGTTTGCACCTGTATTTCACATTTGTTCTGCATCATTTAGACATTTCTCACATTATTTGGATATCATTTTACAGGACACAAGTGAAAAAGTATTGTTTATGGATACTGAAATATTTGTGGTTCGGTTAAGGTGTTATTCAGATTAAGCCGTTTACATGTGCCTTTGATACCCTGTGATCCCCGTTGTCAAGAATAATCCAGTTAATAGAGTGTTCCTGTCCAACTGTGGTGTCCCATCCACAGATAGAACGGCGAATCTGCAGAAAAACTATAAAAAGGTTTGGTCGCTTACTACCCTCTTTGACTGAGCAATAGTAGGTCACTTCTAACACAGCGCAAAGAAATTGTGGTCCCAATAGTAATAGTAAGTAGTGCTCGCTGCCATGTTTTTTGACGACATCAAAATGTACCCATAAGCCTTTAACGGAAACCAAAAGAGAGAAAGGAGTAAGATGTTTACACGCCGCAGTCTCCCGTTCAATATCGCAAAGCCAGGCATCTTAACCGGGTTTCTCATAATTGAAGTATGAGGTCATTATGACCGTGTTATGATGTTTCCATTTGCCAACCCAACACCAGGCCACTTGAGTAACCAGGTTAAGAACATAGCCAGTGTTTGTCTAGGTGCCCAAGAAGGCTGTATGTTGTCTTAAAAAGACAGGCTTGTTTTCACTCATTATCTCTAGACAGGCCTCATATACTCTTTTGCTCTTTTAGCTGGTGGCTGGCGTCCACACCAGTATATTAACAACTCCACTGTTTGCCTCGGGCTTGTAAGGGAAGGACTAATACACTCTTTGCAAACTGCTGAAGGGCCACTGTAAAACATCTCAACCTGAACGGAGTGACGCATGTGGGTGAAGTAATACACTGGTCTCAACGGTTTTAACGGGGGAAAGGCTTACTTATTCTATGTTAAATTCTGATCACTAGTGTTTGAAAAAATAACTTTCATGAGTTTTGTTTTTGAGAAAAAGTGGAATTCCATCACTGCATTATACATAACTAATATATAATTCATACATAAATGAAAATTTCATCAAGGAAACATGATGACTGAGGTACATGCAATTACGAGCTTTGCTCACATCAAAGTAAAATAAAGTGATATAAATAAGTGATGGTACGTAGGAAATATGCATTCAGGCTAATAGAGGCTCCATGAGAATCCTGAATGTAACTGCGTAAGTTGTATAACGATGTTTTGGGTCAACCAAACTACCCCACTGACAGATTTACTTTAATATCTAACAGCCTGCTGATATTTTAACTTTCACACTTACACTGAAAAGCAAGCATATGTGAGTGCACCCATATTTTGTCTGGTAGCTATCTCTGAGCTGTGTCTCCCCAACACCTTGTCAGACCACAGCAGTGTGATTACAGGCTGTTGTTGTGTTAAATGCTAACCTTGGCACTGTTTGCAGATCTGACAGATGCCAAATCCATTAGAAGGCATTTGCACCTCTCCTGTAAAGAAAGCATTTTGATATGTCCTCTGGTCAAAACAAAGCTGCCAGGGTCGCCATGCCAGACCCCAAAGGACAAGGTGGCGTTCTGCCAGGCAACTCACAAATCTCCCTGTGAATCGTCAGTGGAAGTACGGTAAATGACCTTGACTTTAAAGTGCAAGCGAGAGTTTTCTTCGCTTTTTATTTTAAGCTCCTTGAACATTTTAACCTTTGGCAAATTTTGCAACTAAATCAAATGTGGAATAAACAAATATTTTACGACAACCAGGATATTGCTGTGTACCAAAAGGGGACCACAGTCAGGTTTAAAGCTAGTTCATATCTATATCTAAATATCTGACCTGTTTTATGTTTATGGTCACATCAAAACATTTTTCTCTGATGCAGTAAGTTTTGTACTTTGAATTTCACTTCATTCACTTGCACAAAGACATCTGTTTTAGAGGTGAATTAGCCATTTTAGCTAATGGCTAATTCACCTCTAGAGTCTATTAGTAGGGTGCACTACCTGCTGTTTCTCAAACTGTGCTGCTAATTTTAGATGACTCCTTAGTCCCTGTACATGTAAAACAAGGTGAAAGAAAAAAAACATCTCTTAACACATTTCAATGATACAACACACAAATTGTGGAAGGATTTTTAATGTCAAATACTGACAATTAAGAGATTTTCCCATTTGTAATTCTAATACAATTGAGCTTTTTTATATTAAGGCACGAAAAAACAAACCTAGTCTTGCAGATAATAATAATTTCCCCCGAGTATAGCCTGTCACTAACAGTGCAAGATGAAAATCCTGATTAGTTCTCTTGTGATTTGTGTGGTGCTCTGATATATCTCATCTACTTGATAAATATTCCAAAAACGCCCTCATAAAACATTTGATTTGAGCAGGTTGATTTGATAGATAAAGTGAGCCTTTAGGTTTATACCTGGATCAGATTTTGATTGATTTCTCCAAATGAAATGTCAGAATGTCATAGATCAAACCTATTTCCTGATGCTCCTATTGTTGCCTGGAAAATTGGGGAGGAATTCACCTGACAAAAAGGATGTATTTTTCTGTGAGGGTTTGGCAATATATCAAAATGCTACAATTCTGCTGCTTGACAGAAAGCAAACATTGATGTTACTTTCAGCATGCACGGCATTTCATTTCACCAAGGAATTTGTCAATTACCTCAATACACTCTTTCTGTCTGTGGGGTGCAGGGTGAGATTTGTGGTCTCTGCTATTATGAGCCAGAAATCTGTTGTTTTCTGTGAGGTACATAGCAATGAGGCATTTCCAACTGTGCTTTTTCAGATTTAGCCCTAGGAAATGAAATGTATCCTGTATCGTTTTGAATGTATCCCATTCAAAATGGTCAATACTCCAGGTACTTTAAAGCATAATAAATCCAATATTCTTATACAGCACTGTAGGTGGGGTGGGGAAGGGATGGGGAGGGGGGCTTTGCAACAGCTCTAGATCTGTTGCTGTCCCCTAATCAATTAGATCTATGAAATCCATTTCTCTTTGCATGTTTACTCTTGTTTGCAATAATTACAACCTCCACCCCAAACAGGCATGATAAACACCCTCTGATTTAGAAGTGTTTGTTCAGATAGGAGGGACCTGCTGCTTGCCTTGCTGTTTATAAACCATGGAAATCTACAGGGATTACACGGGCTCATCACCATCTGTGGCATTACTCCAGAACAGGTCTGTACAGAGGAGAGCCCTATTGGGGTACTGAGAGGAGGAGGCAAAGTCAGACTGAGATATAATGGGCTGATCTCACCTCATCTGGAGAAGAATTCAGACCGTTTTAATTGGTCAATCAGCAGAGACCCACACACACTCCGTCTAAATATATATATAGATATAGCTAGATAGATAGATAGATAGATAGATAGATAGATAGCATTCTTATGCAGTGACATGTTCTGTTGTTAGCCACAGTAAAAAAGGTAAATGTTTAAAAAAGTCTGTTGCCTTGTTCTTTTGGGGTTTAATGTGAGCCCCTAGGAATTTCACAAATAAAATACCAACCACAACAACAACAAAACTTCTGGACACTTCCTGGATCATAAAAATGGCATCATGTACTGGCATGTTAGAGAGGTCTATAAAAATTACTTTTCACTCATTTCAAGAGGCACAAATCAGACTCCTAATTGAAGAATTGTCAAATATTGTCAAAATGTTTCTGAAGGTTTTGGTAGCATTTCTGAAAAACCTGGATATATTATCTAAACATGTATTTATTCATTGTGCAACTATGGTGCTTCATGCAAGTGAAAAATTCCCAACTTTACTTCAGTCCCCAGAATATGATTTACTAATGGTCCATGTAGGGCATATGAAGGTATTTATATATGTGCATGCATGTCCTAACGTTCATAAATATAAGCAAATAGCATATTAATCCTGTTCACGAGGGATGCATATGAACCATTGAAAACAACTCATTCTGCAGCAGAAACTAACATTGCTAACAGTTCTAACAGTAATGCATTGTAGCAGAAATTGTGCTTGTATCCCCATAAAATCACCTGGGGTTCTGTTACGCTGTCCAAAGAGTCAGCCTCCCATCCATCGTCAGTGGAGCAGCACCAAGTGTTGCCTCTTTATGGCCTAATTGAGAGTCTTGGGAGAATCTTTTTCACATACCCAAATCTACACTGTCCAAGATCATAGGAATAATAAGTGACTTCTATTTTAGGGTGTGAGTAGTTTACAGATCTATTCTAAATATCCTTAACAGTTTACCTTCCTACTTACAGGCTCCACTAACTAGAAACAAAAACCTGACACTTTTAATTCTGCAAAATACAGGAATATTTTCTGCTTTTCACTCAGACTGCAATTTGAAATCACACATTTTGCAGAACAAAACACACAATTCTTTACATTTGGCACAATCTCCAGAGCTAAAATCCCTCGTGTTCACATGGAAACCACTGCCATTCAAAACACTAAACTGAAATTATCAATTGGCCACATTTGACAACTCACAGATATAAACACTAGTGGCTAAATTGTCCAATTACAAATCAGAGCTGAGGGCCAAGGGTGAGCTCTCCTGTTTTGGAGATGAATGGATGGCAATGTTGCAGAGAGGGAGAGGATGGGTGGGGGTAAAAGGAGGAGGAGGAGGAAGAGGGGAGAGGAGGAGGAGGAAGAAGAGCATCCAGGGATCCGTTCAGAACTGGAACCGTCATGCCAGGCGATACTTCCCCTGCTGCTTAGCCAGCGAGGACATTGCCAGCGATGTGGCAGAAACTGAAGACAGAATGCAGAATCCAATTATTTTTTTTATTTTCATTTTCTATATTTTCTTCTTCCATTGTGTGTTCTGTATGTAGAACACTTTACATGCCTAACTGTGTTTCCTGAAATGTAAGTTGTTATTGTATTTCTGAGTTTGGCTAGTGATAATCTTTTACAACAGGCTACTGTACATGAGAAAGTATAGAAAATAAAGAGGACATAAGCCTTCTGATAAGTGAAGGTATCCATTGTATATCCATTGTGTTTTTCATTGAGCACATCAGTGTGTAATTGGGTCTTAGAAAGATCAATTCATATGATGGCTTGTGTGTAATAAAATTTTGAGAAGCCATAACATGGTTTTGGGTGTCATGTTTCCGTTTGCAAGAGATTTGTATTTTGTGTCTATTTTTTTGCTTTCTGTTTAGACTATTGAGAAAATGAGGTACCTTTTTAGAGAATGTGTGTAAATAATTGAGTAAAACTGTAATAGCATCAAAGCAAGCCTGGTATCTTAACCAGGTTTTTCACAATCAGAGTATGAGCTTGCAGGTGTTATTCTAACTGAGCTTTTTACTTGTGTTGACCCAAAACCACTTAACCAGGTGAAGATTCTCAGAGCAATGTGAACACAGCCGATGATGCTGTAATTAATTTTTGGGTACTTTTATTCTGATACCATCTTCAGATTGTCAGCAAGTACCTGTGTACTGTAAGTGAAGCTAGACAGCCTTCAAGGAACAAAAAAATAAATTGGATTGCTGATGTTTATCTAGGTACAGTGAATGTACTGAGTATGTCCATGAAAAATAGTTATTTTAAAATGGGTTTATCAAACCTGAAAGCTGGTTAATAATATATTGATAATGCCTGAATATTGATCTTATAAGAGGTACACGGTACAATGATGTACACTGATTTGTACACTTGAGACTTGTGGAGATAATCATCTGTTGCTCTTTGTGACGGACTGCTTTCAAAAGAGACGAGAAAATTTGAATGGAAGGAGGTCAGTGAAGGAAGTCTTTAAAGAGAGAGTGCAGAAAAGCCGAACGTAAATGGAAGACCATTAAACTTCCTTTTACAGCATAATGAAAGACTCGTCATAATTCTATGATCCTGTTGAATGTAATAGACCTTGTAGTTAGTCCCTGTGCCTGGTACTTTCTTTCTCTCTGCAAACTTTCTTTCTTTACTTCCTGTTTTTTTTTTTACCAAAAACGTGAGATTACAGATCTCATTTCCTGGCCAATGCCTATTTTTATCAGTGTGCAAAGTTTTTTTCAACTATTTGGAATCTCACCATAGCTCTTAAAGAAGACTGTATCACATATAAGGATCTCAGCATGCCCCTAGATACAAAATTCCCCTAAGATGTCTTTGACATATTCACTAGTACAAGTATTAGTATTTCATCTATCATTAACAGATTTCTGGCCATGTGTAATTTACTGTCCAGGTTTAAACACACAGTGGCTCAGCCTCTCAAGAACCTGTCAGTTTCAGTAATTACAGGGCCATCTCTAAATTGCTGTTTTTATTAAAAGTTTTAAAGAGAGTTAAAAAAAAGTTTTTCAACTACAAGAACATGTTCAAGAACTTCCAATAAGATTTTATAGCATTGCATAGCACCGAGCTGACCCTTCTTAAAGTAACAAATGACCTTCTTTTAACAGTGGAAGCCAGGGAATGTTCAATCTTAATCCTTATAGACCTCAGTGAGGCTTCTGATACTGTAGATCATGGAATTTTAATTGACTGCCTCAAGCACTGGGTGGGTATCAGAGATACAGCACTGTACTGGATCAGCTACTACCTTTCCCAAAGAACCTTTTCT
>OOFE01045402.1:0-20726 GCA_900323365.1 Monocentris japonica | reverse complement strand
CCCAGACATGAACATTATTGAGCATGTCTGGGTTAAGATGAAGGAGGAGGCTTAGAAGATGAAACCAAAGAATCTTGATGAACTCTGGGAGTCCTGCAAGACTGCTTTCTTTGCTATTCCAGATGACTTCATCAATAAGTTATTTGAGTCATTGCCGAGACGTATGGATGCAGTCCTCCAAGCTCATGGGAGTCACACACGGTATTAATTCTTTTTCCCAAGGCACCATGACTTTATGCTCTGATGTTATTGTAGCATGTTTGTGTATTCAAAATAAAGTATAATTTCTACTGTACATTATTTTTGTATGCGACAAGACTTTTGTCCAAGCCAAATCTGACTTCTGACCTAATTAAATGATAAAACTCAATGAATGATACAAGACTTTATTTTGGTATAATGAGCATAATCCAGAGGCCTTTACCTTTCATATAAGCCATTTCTGATTCCAATTGATCAACTACAAGTCAAGTTATTATTTGTTGTTCCCACAACTTAAATAAGTGACAAGACTTTTGTCAGGGACTGTATGCTTTTGTTTACTTGTCTCCAATAAAATACAACAGTGTCTTTGAAACTTGCTGACATCTTGCAGTATTTCCAATTTTTAACCAGTTTCAAAGCAGAAAAGGAAAGTGGTGGTTAATTTAGGAGTTGGAATGGAGGGAGACTGAAGTATACGATACACAAACTTGAAACAGACAGTAACTCAGACCTGCTCTGTGAGCCATCTGCACGCAGATGGTAATCTTTCGATGTTCCTCTAGACAGAGACCAGTGATTCTCCTGGGCAACATCCCTCCATCTGACCTGATGAACTGACTGAGCAACAAGACATCCTGGGAGGGTGAAACAAAAATGAAATACTAAAGAAGAGAAGGAGGAAAAGATCCCTAGCTCATACACCTTAAATAATCTCTCATTGATGATTTGGCCATTATGCCAGTGAATGCACTTACTGTGTAGTTGTATTTGTGCTGCAGGTTCCATCGGTAGATAGGGCACTTGGCTGTGGGGTTGGGAGGTTGTAGTCCTGCTGGAACATCCGCTGTTGTTCCCTCAATCTGGAAAAATATTAACACACCTAGAGTTAGTGAAATTAGCTATGGTACTTTTCTTCTTATGCTTATGTTTTTTTGTCTCCGTTATTCCGGTTTTCAAACAAAATGGGGTGTGATGTATCACTACTAATATTAAAATTTACAAGTGCAGAGAGAGAGAGAAAGGGTTTTTCTATCTCCCCACTATCACCCCCACCACCCCATACGCCCCTTACACAGTAGAATGTTAATTTTTTTCATTCTCCTGAAACATGCATACATGTAATTCTCACACACATAATGTCAGAGAGGTTAGAGCACGGGTACAGGTTCAGAGTGTCTTGCACAAGGACACTTAACAGGGATGAACTCCATGTTCAATAAAGCGAGTGCACTATTTATTCTATGCCATTCTCACATATGGAATGCATCTCTATCCTGTGTAAACAACACATTGGGGTTTCCCTGCATAACTGTGTTTTACACAAGTGCCGGCTGCCAGCCAGAAAGCCCATTATTGACTCTTTTCCAGTCTGCTACTTTTGTAAACAGTTTTTAATATGGGCAGTTCTCCTGAATCTGATCGCCGCAGTGATGTTAGGAGCTGTGTAGTCGCACATCAGACACATCTATCGCACCCACATTTCACTTCCCATTGTTTTAGTGTTTAGTGTGCCAATGCAGGTGAAAGGAGCTTTGCACTTGTTGAATCTCATCCAATCAAACAGAGCCTACGCTTCACACTGCACTCTTGCGATTGTAATAGTGTGTGCTATACAGCAAATTAACACTTTATAGATGTCAGTGATGTGTAAAATTGCCCAACATTCAGATGAACATGAGTGTGACGCTCCTACTTGCCAATGTGATTACACATTATACACTGCCCTACACAACTGGCAAGGGGTCACTTAAGCAATAACCCACAACAGGCCATGGTATATAGATATTAAATCACAGCTAAGATGTGTTATCTGCACAGACAACATTTATGTTACATATTTTGTTTCAGTTCAGTGGCAATGTTAGCGCAGGTTACATTACATACAACTCCCATCCTCTAAGATAAACTGTACTGTATTCATCTACTGTAGACACTTTTCTGTCAATGATGGATCACTGTTGAATTTTACGTGTATTACACAATTTGTTATTTTAAAGAACCGCACACATGGATCCATTATTATTATATAAATACTGTTTAAAAATTCTTGGGTTATTTGTTTCATGTTTTCTTAGAAAATAATCCTATAATCCTGATGTGACATTATACAAGCCATAACAATCAATGATCTAATAAATCAATATACAATATAATAGTACAGACGTTTATTCATTTTAGCTGTAGTAGTTGCAAAGTATTCTGTTTACACTTAATCTATATTCCAATACTCAACACCATAATTAATCTAAAAAGCATGCACACAATCATAACAGTTCACATCAAATACAATTTTACTTACAGTTGTTGTTTTACCCTCTTGCTTCTCCACCACTGTAAAATAGAATAAAACAATACTCATTCATCAGAAATATAGTCATAGCTAGCAAACAGCAAATATGGGACGTCTTTTTCTAGGGGAAGGACTTTTGTCCTGCTCGGCACTTATCTTTGAGAGGCATTGCCAGGGATTATGGTGCAAAGTAATACAATTAACGTTAGTTTAAAAAGAAAAAAATGATATCAACTGATTTCAGCCGCTCCTCGTTTCCTAATATTAATATGCTTCATTAGTCAATATGTGCTAACGTTCTTCCCCTAAATCGATGTTGTTTCATAATCCACAACATGAAAGTGACCGCAGAAAACCACAGATCATTTGAGACTATAAGTGCAAGATATATATTATGACACAGCAGCAGGACATGCTTGACAGAAGGTTATGGGTGATGCTACACAGGGTAACATGCTAACGTTAGCTAACAACTTGACGTTTGCAAAGAAATCTCACCTTGACGGATGCCTCTGCTCTGGATGTTTCCAAAAAACGAGAGATGTGGAACATTTATCCTATGCAGGGCACTGACGTTGTTGCCGGTGGCGACTGATTTGATGCCAGCTAAGGAGGTCCAGACGGACCTCAACACACTGCGGGCTGCCATCTTGGACTATTGTCCTCTTCCGGTTTGATGATCTCGCGAGATCGAGGAATACTCACACAGTGACGCTCGTGGTGAAGACAAATCACTACAAAAGGTACACCAGTATACAAATCAACTCAGTGGCCTTATAAGGGGTTCTTCTTCAGGTTTTTGTAAATTTATCCCAGTTTGCGCTGCATTTTTCCATTCTGGCTTTGGGATAAGGGTCAAATCCCTCTGGTGTTGTTTCACCTTCCAGTGACATCCAGACAGAGATAGGTTTGATGTATTAGCTTTAAAGTTTAAAGATGATCCTCTCTACGCACAAGGGCTTCTCAAATGCTGGTGGTATGACTGACAATGTCATGAAAATTTCCTTCATGAACTGTGCTATTTCCTCAACAGGGGGAGTGATAGGGCATGTTAGGCTGCAGATATTCCTTGGAAACCCATGGCTAAATTTGTTTCACTAAGCTACAGGCAGTCTACATTCGAATGCCTTGTAAAGGGAACAGAATATCCTCTTGTGCAATAACATGGGCTTTTAAAGTGGGAGAGAGTCTTGCATCTATTGAAATGAAGTTATGATTTCAGCTTAGCCAAGACTTCCTGCCTCACTTCACACAACTCCAGATTCATGATTCATTGTGTTAAGAAAGTACCATGTTTCCAGATGCAAAGTGATTTGTATACAAGGCCGCTACGTCCAAACATGGAATAATATGCCAGTGCAGGGAAAACAAGAAATCTTGAGTATGAATATGATGTAGCATGTATCTTTGGGTCACAAGGATATTTTGATTCTCGTGTTGCCTTCGTTCACAGTTTCAGAGACCACAACAAAGATAGGGTCATGGATGTCATTCCTCTACTCATGCTGAGTTCGCTGTCAGATGAAAGGATGAGGTACCAAGAGGAACAGTGTAGGAACATGCCCAACTTTTGTTGCAGAAACCAAACGATACAGGTAGATTCTTGATGCCCAGACAACCAGATAAAGAGACTCAGTTTGATGTTTGATACTGTTATCATAGGAACATTGCATGCCTCTGCCTCCAAGCCTACATAAGCAGATGACAGAAAGCACAAAGGAAGGCTGACGATAGAGAAACCCCGTGTAAGGATTTAGAGGAGAACAAATGCCATACAGTTCTGGAATCCATTGTTCTTGTCTTCTGTCTTTCAAGATTTAGCTTTTGAGTTCAGTAGTTGGCATAAAAGAAACCCTTAGAGGTTTGTAAAAAAAATGGATCTGCTCACAAAGACCTTTTCTTCTCAGCTTCTGAGTAGAAGTATTGATATTAGTCTTGACAACTACATATGATTACATAAAGCATAGCCGTCATATATGTGAAACATGGTGTGATGTCTCAGGTGATGTTACTAGTAAAGTTTGTGTCTCCCTCAAGGTTTACTGAAACACGAGTTAACAGGCCATCTCCTACAAGTACAACAGCATAAATTCACGGTGAAGAGTATTGGTCCCTGGCTTTCCTTTGAGGTTTTGGCACCTCAGAATTATTATTTTACTTTGCTACAAACCGGTTTCTTTTTTGTCCTCAGGGTAGGTTTATACTTTCAAACAAAAAATGGTTATGAAAGCTAAACAATTTAGGTAGCCCTGAGCCTCAATGAACATGCAGTATTCTCTCTATTGATTTACCGTTTTCACCAATTTATGGGTTCCTCCCCTTAGATAGGTCAAAATAACACATCAAAGCACAAACGGATGGGAGAAAGTAGACCCAGTTGTTAGGGCCAACTGGAAACAAGGAATGTTTTTGGAAATGCATTTTGATAGGGATGATATTGGAGGTTGTCTCTTGCTTAATTACTCATCCTATTTACGTAGACTGCCCACAATTTACTGGGACCATAGTTATTGTTTAGTTCTAGCTTATTGATGTGCAGAATTCTATGCTAGAAAGTCATTGTCAAACTACTAAGACTTCAATGTGTCTCTCTCCCCAACAGTTGGCTCTGATTGGATGCATAGTTAGGTATTGTACACACAGCGTGATGAATGGGGCATGTTCACCATCATGGCTCCTTGGGTCCATGGTCTAAAATGTGAACAATTTCTCCAATATCATCTAGTCTGCAGAGGCTAAGAGAGCTGTGCACTTAGATGCAAATGGACGTCTTCTGTAGTCGTGTCTTCCATGGAATGGGAAAGTTGAAAGATAGAGATTACCGTCACCCTGCCATCACAAAGAAAGCATTGTCTCAATGACCAGGTCCCTTCATCAAGGACACTTAAGCAGTCACATTCCTCGAGAGAAGCCCAAAAAATAGCATTTAAAGTGTCTGGCCACCTTCTCACAGGCTTTGATATTCAAATGAAACATGGCGCTATACAAACAGGCGCCTCAGCTGAGGAAGAGGGGGAGGGAAGTAAATCAGATAAGATTTCCCTCATGAAAAGAGCTGGTCTGACATTTTCACAGCGAGCGCTGAGGGACACTGAGGCAATGTTGGTTTGATGTCATGGTGGGAAGTTATGGCTCTGTGGAAAAGGTTAGCTTCTTCACCCTGCTTCCCTGGATAAACTGCTAAACACAGCATGGAATGGCCAGATGAGCTGAGACTGAACCAAGGATAACCACACACAAGAAAATCCACCCCACTCCAAAACCTACATCGCCTTTTATTGTCACTCTGGTCAGAATAGTTTGTTTTGCCTTTAATGTTTCGGTGAACATTGAAGGGCCCCCGGTGATAACCCCTACTGAAGAACCTATAAACAAGAAAATAATTTTAAAATAGAAAAACTGTGGAATCGTCTGGATCATTGAATTTGGGGTGGAACAGACTGGTCAAGCACTCAAAATAAATGAATGTGTATGTTGGTGTTCTCCTCCTCTCATCTGTATTTTCCCACAATTTCACTGTTGTGCCATGGCACATAGTTTCTTAATGCGTCTCTATGCTGTGACTTTTCTTTACATCAGGATTTCTATCAGCGAGAAGACAAAAGTCTAAACAGACTATTTCATTCCCATGCTAATGGAATGTCTGGATTTGCCACTCTCCAAATTGATAGGCATGGCCTGGTATGTAATTAAGGCATAGCTGTCACTAAGAGGCTTTCCTGGATGATTAACTTGTAAGGGCTGTTGCATCCAAGGAAGTCATCTGAACACAATTAGCCTATTTTGAGAGAAGGGGTTTTGTAAAAGGCCCCGATTATTTGTAAAACGAGGCAAGAAAAAAGGTTGCCAAAACAGACAACTGGACACAGAGACACAAGTTTCATAGACTGGGCAGTGGAGCTCCTTTGGACTCCCAGATTGAAGGGAGATGTGAATGATTACATTCATTCTATCTACAATGTGCATTCATCGCTCTTCTTCTGAAGTGATGTGGTGTGGTGCCTTGCAGTGACAGTGACGTGCATCTTCGCCCATCAAAGTATCAACAAGCCCCTATACTCTGTCTGTCTGTCTGTCTGACTATCTGTCTCTCTCTGTCTCAATCTCTTTCACTGCCCAGCCAACCACCCCTCCCGTACTTCTGTTGGGTGAATGGAAAGACCCGAGGCGTACGTGCTAAATGGCACTAGCTTCTTCAAAAGATCAATGCTCTTTGGAGAGGCTCTTATCCTCGTTTTCCCTCAGCTTGGACCTCTAAGAGTGCCGGCTTCTATCCTCACATTCTACTCCGTCACTTCTCTCTCTCTCTTTCTCTCTCTCACACACACACTCACACTCCCCTGCATCTCCCCACACTTTAATGTGCGACGGACAGCCCTTTGAGTCCATTAATGTTCGTTTTATGCAGGATGCATCGCCTGTTATACAATAAGCGCTTGGCTCCTGAGTGCTCCTCTTTAAATGTTTGAAAACATTTTGTACTCTCCCTTGGGTTTTTTTCCTCTGAGATGTAGTTTTTGTTTTAGTTTGGAACTGGTGCAGCACATCCTGAGGTCCAGTCACCTTTGGTTTTGTGAGTTGTGTTGTGTCTGATCTTTCAAGGGGTCATCCCTGGGCTATATGAAGAAAACTGCCCCTAGAAAAAGTCTCTATTTTGGAAGAACATCACTGTTTGTAGTACCTGTGCAATAGCACCTGTGTCTTTGTGTAGGTTTGATGTTTATTCCTCTGCTGAGACTAGTTTTCAGTGGGAGCAATGCCCAGTAATAAAAACAAAACACTGCTCTTGCATGGACCTGGAAAAACCTTGTCACTACATCTGCACCCGCAGGAACAAAGAAACATAACTAATGATTCAATTAAACTCTGAAGGATTTTCTTGTGTGATGTCAGGCTTTCTCATGCTGTGTAGATTTGTGAAGCAGTGCCCAGATTAGTTTCCCACCACAGCTGCCCCCCCCCCTGGCCTTCACTTCCTCCTTGTGCATGTTGCCATGACGCCTGCAGCGGCATTCTCACTCAGACCAGATGGTTTCCAGCGAATCTCACGCCACAGATCTCCTCTTTCCTGAAAGACTGTCTACAGGTGGCCATGTGACCTCTGAGTTGACCATTTACATCAACATATAGGAGCTGGTACTGTTTTGTCAGCACCGTGGTGCTTGCTGGGACTACTTCCTTTTTGCTGTGTCAGATGCATGGCATATAACTATATTGTATACACTGCCCGTCAGAAGTTTAGCTTATTTTGAGAAAAACACGTGTATATACAAATATTTTCACACGTGTAAATATTTGTGATGACTGACAAAAGTACTACCATGGGAATAACGATATAACCCACCCATTTTTTATCCTTGTTGTGTCTACCTTTCAGGTGTTTAAACCACCTTTGGGGCAAAAGATTTTCAATATGTGCTTTTAACAATAGTTTGGAAAAAGAAAACCGTCAAACCATTATATGGGCAAAGCTTGCTCTTCATACCAAGGAAGACACTTTGATGAACAGAGTGTTGCATAAATATACACACATTGCATCAATAGCTGTTTCATGTTAACAAAACTTTTGCAAGTCTTTTTTTCTTACTTACAGTTTTTTACGATTGCCTACACACGATTTCTGAAACTATGGCTCATTGTCTCAAAACTCTACACACAAAACCCCAAAACACATATGACACATCTCTTGCAAAGGAACACTTCATTCAAAACTATTTTAACTCTTCTCAAAATGGTATTTTTGCATCAAAACTCTACGCACAAACCACCACATGAATAGCTCTACTATAAACTACAAACTGATGTGATGTGAAAAACACTACTATCTTGTGTCTTTTGCATTTTCAGTGTGCAGTGCACAGTCTGCTGTAAAGGTTTGTCATACAGTAGTACTCATGCGTGCATGTACGTACCCAAATATACTGTATATGTATGGATATTCAGTATATATACACTATTAACACAAATACAAAGGGGAAAAAAATCAAATGTATTTTTTTCTCAAAACATTGTATTTTCATCCACGCTTCGGCATGAACAGTAACAGAACAAATATAGACGATAGTTCACCACAAGTTGACCACATGGTCAACCAAAGTGGTCTGGATCTCATCAGTGATCATTCTCCTTCTTCCTCTTCTGCTCCCATGTCCCTGTCCTCGTGCTCCTCTTATTCTCACTCCTCTTCCTCTCACTCTCTCCAATATTGGCCTCCATTGTTGTCCAAACCAAGAGCACTAACCTGTGGCCTATCTATAGTGCTCAAGCTCTGATTTCTAAGTGAAGAAATTCCCTATAATTTTCCACACATGAGGACTGGGTGTAGGCAATTGGTATGAGTGTGGTATTTTGAATGGCAGTGTTTTCCAAATGAAACACAAGAGATTTTAGTTTTGAATGATGTACTTTGTTTAGTGTTTTGCAAAAAGTGTTATAAAATTGCAAAAGTGTAAAGCAGAGAATGTGCTTGTAGTTTTGCAGACTTGGTCTGAAGATTAGGTAGATGAGTTAATGGTTTCAGTGATTGTTCAGTGATTAATTGATCATTTAGGTTTAGCATTCTTAATGGCAGTGTTTTCCATGTGAACACAATAGATTTTATCTATGAAAATTGTGCCAAATGTAGATAATTGTGGGTAGTGTTTTGCCAAAAGTGTAATTTAAAATTGCAAACTGAGTACAAAGCAGGAAATGTGCTTGCATTTCTGCAGAGTTGGTTTGGAGGGCAGGTACATGAGTTTCAGATATCAGTGATTGTGTCTCAAGTTCCAGTTTGAGTGTGTAAACAATTGAGAAAAACTGTACACATACCAAACCAAATTACACGTTGGCAGTGAGCAGGGTCGTTTTCAAAAGTTGACATTTTATTGAAATAATGTTGCTTGGTGATGTATCCTGAATTTACCAGCGGACGATTCAGTAAAGCTCTCAAGACAATGTTTAACTGCCAGATTTCGGCATGGACTTTGATGTGATGTTCTGTTCCACACAAAGTGAGGAAGCAAGAATGGCACATATCAGTTGATATTAGGCATATTAGGCTAGTTTAGACGATGGCTTGAGGATGGTAGAAGACCCCTTCTTTATGTGAACCACACCTGCCTCTGAAAAAACCTGGGTTCAACACAAGGTTATTACAGCATTTTCTTTCTCATCTCTAGTCCGTCTCCTGTTGTGGGATTGCTGTAGTGACTGAACTAGAGTGAATGGATTGAATAGCATGGAATGCATAGGATATTGGAAAAGGTGTGAGCCCAGCAGGGGGCAGTGGTGATTGTCAGGTGCAGCTCCGCTCGACTGACACTGTTTGACCCCCTCCCTCCCACCTTCTTTTGATTGTTACCCTGCGCCAAACATGGGAGACAGTGAGGATTAAAGAATAAAACATATTCAACTTGATGTTATCAAGGACACTTGGATTTATGGATGTCATTCTAGTCATTAAGACCTTTAAACTTATCAAAGTTTCATAAACAATGGAAGGTTATTGCTCTTATCAGAATGAACTGTGTTAGCCTTCTCTAGCCTGTTGATGGAATAAAAACAGAGGCAATAAATGACTTTTTCCCCTTGAGAGCCTTGGGTTTTCAGACTTGAGAACCCTTCATTACTCCACTGAGACATGCTATGTGGGCTCCCTGATAGGCTACATGATCTTTGTTCCCACTTCTGTTCCTCTCACAGTCAGGAGTCATTCCTGGTAACAACTTGAGACCTTCTTTTTTCTTGTTTTTTTTAACACCATGTCCAATGCATCTTCTCTGAATGAGGATGTAAGAACCCTTAGTGTGTGTGTGTGTGTCCAGTCAGTCTTGCCATGGTGAGAAGACGCAGTACAGTGAACAGCAGTCAGTCAAGAGTTTCTCCAGTCTTAAGCATCAGGCTTAATTAGGAGACCTTCACTCTCACAAAGAGACATGATGCAACAAAAGGGTTGGAAGTTGAAAAGAAGCAAACCTGAAGTCCCTCCATCTCCCATTCATTCATACGTAGAAGGACTGGGCAATCAAATCAAGAAAAACTGTTCTGTAAAATCACTGGGAAAAGGGGGAACAGCAATGTGTTAAAGAGCTAGTTTTTCCGAGAATTGTTTTCTCATCATCTGAAAATGTACTCACGTGTTAATTTCTTCCCATTCAGACCAAAGCGAAAGCATTACTCAAGCCAGTGCTGTGCTAAATCTGTATCAGAAGCATGAACTGTGGACCGAGTAGGCTGATTGATACCATTAGGGTCATTTGGGATTGGGTTGAGAGGAGAGGACAGATATGTATCACACTCTCCTATTTTCCTCAGCCTACATTTGATGTAGGCTGAGGAAAATAGCTGCAGACCCTCTTCTTGCAGTATTGGGTTGAGTAGCTCACACTGTGCCAGAGCACAGGTGGCATAGCCTCAAGTTTAACATTAAAGGCAACTTTAAACAGCAAGCCCTCAAAGGAGAACTAAATGTGTCTGCTTGGCTTAGTTATGAGCCTTATGGTCATTTTTCAGGAAATTATCAACTGCAAATGCTTACATGACTTCACTGACTGATTGGGTCTGCCTTTAATGGCCAAAAGCATGCTTTGAAAAAAGTTCCCACACTCTGATAACACTCTGATGTCTCATATATCAGCGCTGCTTTACCATCATTTTGTCACTGAAGTGATGATCACTTCATTCATCGTTCATCATCATTCACCATCTTACTCTTAAACATAAAATCCCCATCATCTCAGGTGTTTTAGAGGGGCTACTGCAGACAGAATATAGCACTAATCCCTCTGAGAGATGGCGATGGTGTCCAACATGGTTCTGACACAGACTTGAGCACAACTTTTAAATACAGTACTTTGCAAGGGACCAAAAAAGATGACATTTTCTTTCTTTCTGTTATTTTGTAACTAGAAATAATGATCTTTGTACATTAGTCTTGAAGAAGGCTCGGCGCTAGACATATGGTTGAACGAAAAATATTACATTCATTTTCATAGAAGAAATACTCCCCAAGAGAAAAGTTGGAAAGGAAACAAGTTAATATTATGATTAATAAATCCCCTACAGTTCATAAGAATCACAGTGATGATAAAGAAATCTTCAACATCTTACTCAGCACTCAAGGGCTTAGTATAGACAGATAAGATTTGCACCAGAGTGCTTAAAGGAAGGTGTCAAGTATATAAAGTGTTGCCAAAAGCAAATTATATTTGATCGCACATTTCAGCCTTCAACCTACGCTGTTGGCTGCCGATTTTCAGGAGAGCAGACTTCCTTTCTCCCGCTGAAATCCTTGTTGAAAACACCCATCCAGCTGGCAGGAGCCCATTTACAAATGGGGGATGTTTTCTCTTTGTTGTGGTAAGCGACATGATCCCAAGCCCTGGGAGTTCACAAGGGACCCTCATGGACTGTGATGGTGGAAAGAAAGCAAAGGATTAAAGAGGAGGGAGAAGGGCGAGGAAGACAGAAACACAGTGAAGTACCAGGAGAAAAAGCACAAAGGCCTCTCAGCTGATATAAAGTCTCTTCATGTCTCATATACACCCCATTGTCAGAGTCTCCCATATGTGCTTGTACAGGAAAAAAGTAACCCAAAAACACTTCAAACACTCCCTATTTTAGATCAAGGTGCCCTGTGCTCTTTTATGTCTTTGACCTCACAGCTGTTAGAGAGCTGGGAGACCTTCTACCTGGGCTATTTCCAAAGAGGGATTGGCCACTAGGGTCATCCACTCACTATCAATAATACACCTGCACATCCTCATACAATACTGTTAAGCTGTGTCAGCAGAGTGTTGACGCCATGAGCAAATCCTGGACTGAAGCAATCACAGCAGTTGGATACTATATTTGAAAAATTAAAACTTCATTATGGTTTCTAGTCATCCCACTCAGAGAGAATAAATCCTGCCTGGATCAGAATAATGACCTGCTAGCATCATCTAAGAATCATACTCTTCCTTCATGTTTTGAGTTCTGGAAGCCTTTTACTAAAAAACTCTGAGAGCTGCATCTGGGTCCTGTCAGCACTTCACTCCCTACATGAACATGAACAATGGGAAGTGCATCCATTTAAAAAAAGGAAATAGGTGTTTGGAGTTGTCGAAAAACCCAGGAGCATCTCATACTCCTCTCAGCCTCCAGGGAGAATCTTATTTTGACATATTATACTGTGCATAATGTTCTTCTATAGATACCTTTCAGCAGTGAATAATGGTCAGTGGGGTACATGATGTTGTGCTTTATACAACTCTGATCACTCTGCAGCACGTGCAAATAGTTCAAGCTCCTGACATTTACTCAGTATGTTTTCCATAATACTGACCTGGACTTGAGAAACTCTTTTTACATTGAGCACTACATCTGTTAGAGGTTAAACAGATCTAGCTTGTGTTTGTGTAAGGGTTCAGCACAACTCAGTCAGTAGTGGGGATAATCTACGACTGGTCATCAGGAAATCTGCAGATATTTGGTCTCTTGGAGAGTTTAAAAACAAGGGAATATCGACGCATTGTTTCTGCTCCATGCAGTGACTGAAGTGACAGCTACACAAAACAGCTATTGGTGATAGTCACTGCACACTTGTGTATGAGCTTTTGCATGTACATACAGTACAAGTTTGAATTTTTCTGAAGATCTCTGTGAGAAACTGCATACCCCAAGCGACTTGTTCTACAGGACTTTCTGTACAGTTGGTCTATATCTTCATTTTACCCTGACAAAATGGTAGAATAAGTAGAATAAATGATCCAAACATGCTTGATTTAACTTAGCCAAGCTCTGAAACGTTAAGAAAATGAGATGTAAAGCTTATATGACCGAGAGACAGGGGAGCGTTTATGAAGATGAACACACTCCTGCACTGTTGCATGTGCTGTGTCCAGGAGACACCTCTGACACCAGGACAGAATCATTATTCACTGCAATATGACAGCCTAATCATGGTTCTCATGTGCCAGACCCAAAAAAATCACCCGACCTCCCTGCAGCTGAAATATGGCTCTGATTATTGGGGCTGTATGTCGAATGAGTAGTAGGGGGAAACCTTGGGAGGCACAATAATGTGAAACAGATATACTAGATCTTTAACACTACCGATACACCCACACTTACAAAGAAGACATGCCTTTGTCATCATCCGGAAAATTCAAACTCATGTGCTTTAGGCTGGGAACACCGTTGTTCAAACCCAGATGCCAGACAACTGTCTCTGAACTGTGTCTGCTGAATGAGAAGTAATATCTGCCTATCCCAAGGCAACATAGTGCTCACTGAAAGGAGCTATAGAGCTTGCATGCCACTGGTAACAGGATAGGCCTATCATTAAAATTATGTACTGTCAAAATATTTGCCACTCTATTACAAGTAAATGAAGGCTCTGCAGTAACTTTGGTGGGCTTGACTGTTTTTAACCCCAAACATTTTGTCATTTTGATTCACCAACTGCACCTGACCTTGTATGAGGAGTTATCATTTAACATCTCAGTAGTTCTCCTTTGACTTGGAAAAGCAGATGAACTGTTTAGTACTGTGTATACTGTGTATACTGTGGTCCAGCTATAGCACTGTAATATATCTGTAGTACATTTTATACTTACTCTGAGCCTGTATTCTTGAATTAGAGAACTGATCTGGGGTCATTTTAACTCTAATCTCAGAGTGAATATTATTAGGCCATCTTGTGGCCTCACCAGCGCCTCACCAGCGTTAGCAATATGAGCCCAGATGTCAAACATCTGCCTTGGTTGCTCTCTTTGTGGTCACAGTTAGTACCACTACAATGTTTGACAGGCTGTATTTTATCAGTGAAGCTGAGTGTCTGCACGTGGCTCTGCAGAGAATTCTACAGAAATCTGTCTTGAATCGTGTCTATCAAGGAGATAATTCTGTTAAACAAGACACAGACAACCCCTAACCCAACCTGATATGTAACCAGTCTCTGAACATTTCACTGGGACTTTTGCCAGATTGTAATCACACTGACTGCCAATCAAACCCAAGAACCCTGGGGTCTGTCTTTTGAAAGAAGTGTTTCTTAGATATGCTTGGATTATCTTAAAATACACTTTCTTCCAATATGCTAGTTGATCTGTTTGAAGTTTTACAATGGCCAAAATACTTGTAATACGACCATAATTATATACCAATAACTCATACTATCGGACCACTGGATGCATTGTAGCCACAGTTATCTTTTGTCCCACACGGGTATCATTATCTTACCTCATTCACAAGATATGGCTGAATCCCACTAGTGCACTGAAGGATAAAGAAAAAAACAATATCCTCTATATGGAGTCCCCATTGACTTATTAAAAGACATGTGCATATAGAATGTTGACCTTATGTCTGTATTAAATAGGTCTGGGAGGTAGTGAGCGGTTCGAGGGACCTCAGGGCCCATGTCCAGGGCCTCAGCCCTTAAAACCAGCCTCCAGAATAGAACACAGCATTTTGTCCCAAAAGGAAAATTGTCTTTGTTTTCCTCTGCAGGTACAATAAAGACATTAAAACAATGCAATACTGTACACAGAGAAAACATCCAGCAGTCCCAACAGAGAGCCTGTCTTGGCCTGTGATCTTTACATCCTGGCAGGGGATCCGGGTGGATCTGCTCCAAGCAGAGTAAGCCTCTCTTGACTGGGGCCCGGCTGGAAATTCAATTACCTCTTTTTCATAGCACCACGGTGGTCACGTTTAAAAAAAACATGAGGAATAATATTACTTTTAAGATGGCTAAAGATTATAGTCTTGGATGAATAGTCACAGCCCCCCTTGGCTGTTTTGGTTGTGTGTTTTGTTGACTATCAGCTTTTTGAAACGTAAGGGGTATTTTGTCTGTGTGGCACAGAGTGGAAAAGTTATTTTCACGGATATCCCACTAACTTCATGCTTGTTGCATGCAATTGCTGCTTAACTGGTTTAAATTTGAAAACTAAGTTTATCTCTCAAAACACATGTACTATGTATTAAATGTGCATTTCATTTTAGCCTTAGGGTTGCCCAAGTATTTTAGATCTTAATTTAAGTTTGTTTTGGGGATTTTTTCTTAACCAAGTCTGTGGTTACTATGTTCTTTGAGGAACCATTTAGCTGGTCTGTAGCTTGGGCAAATCTTAGATGTCATGGTTCACGGTTACTAAGTCTCTGCCAAGCACTTGGCAAATGGAGAAACCATCCGTACAGTCTTTTCATTGACACCTTCCAGGAATCTGGAAAGTGGCTTGCCTCAATTAAAAGATGGGAGGCAGAAGCTCTTGGGTCAATAATCCAACACCTAAGGTGCATTTATCTTAAAACTGACTTTTACTTTGTCTTGACTTTAATCATGCTTACTGAGAATTTTCACTATCATCCATTCTTTTGGATTTGCTATTTGGCTCGTAGGCAGCCTGGTCTTGGATGGGTTTGGCTGTCTGAGTATCTAATAGTAGTTAGGAAGAATTTATAATGGTCTGAGTGATATCCCAATTGCCATGCCAGGAAACATTAGCACACTCATTTGCTTTCATTAACGCCAAGTCATTCAGGGACTTCAAAACCACATCAAGGCAACACGTTGATTCAGCCTGATGCTATGAAGATCATTTTTATGTCCAGACATCCAAGCTGTATAAAAGTACACGCAACTGGAGATTTTGAGTTGCCTTGTTAGAACCTTATTTCTCAGTTTTCTCACTGTAGATTTTGGTCATGTGGCCTGCCTTTCCCTCAAAGTCTCTTAATGTTACACTGAGAAGAAATGGATGCACAGCCAAGCTTCTCTTGACTGGCAAAGCCAAGAAACTGAAAAAGATGCCACATAAGGTATGTCTTCAACAATCTGAGAAAAAAGGCTCTTTCATGTTGTTGCTTGACTGTGTTTGGGAGTGTTTCAGCTGTTCGTTTGTGTTGCTTGGGGGTCCAGAGTTTGCTTTGGCAGAAAACTCTAGACAATGACATATATGAAGAGGATTCTTCAAAGTCATGTCTTTCTTCTCTCTTTGCATTCTCCATGCCATTCATTCTTTCCCTCTCAAATATCCTTGGTCAAATGACAGAGAGAATGGATCACCCTTAACCAACGGAGCGATTGAGGTATCCAGTTGTCTTCCTTCTCCATCTGTTAGTCAACACATCACAAGAAAACCAGACACAACAAGATAGAATGTAGCCCACAGAATGTGGCCCCAACATCAACATCAACAAACAAGACCAGAATAATGTTGAATGGATTGAAAATGGCCTGGCACACAGGCACTTTTGCTTTTGTGCTGAAAGAGGATACATCTCTGATTAGGAGCGTTTATTTGAAATTCCAGTGTATATGCCTTTTGCAAAGAACACAATTTTGAACTGGATGGAGTCAAGAGTGTAGTTCATAAACTAAAGATAAAATCAATCAGTTGTGTGTGTGTAGAAGAAATAAGCCCTTTACTTTCTATTTGAAATGTTTTCTTAACCCAATGTTTTCTTAACCCAAATACTGCACTGTTTATTGTCGTTTTCAACATTGTCTAGCTGGTTGCCTCTTGGCAATTCTGCCTACACTGTATTTATTTCTTGTCAGATGCTCTTCCTAATGCTGCTCTCATTCCCTGTGGTCCCACCACCCAGACAGCAGAGACCCCCGACCCCCTAGCTCACCCCTGGAGGCAGGGACAGCCTTACTCATCCCCCTCGCCATATCCTCCTTCTCCCATTGCGCTCTCATTCTCCCCTCACTCTTTTTTCTTATAGGCGTACTATTCCCATCTCATTACTGCACTCACCCCTACTAGTCTGTCCACACCCCTTCTCTCTACTCACCCACACATCTGGGAAGGGTTAAGGGAAGTTGGCTTTGCTGAAAAAACTTCTTTTGTTTCATAAAGTGAGAGTGAGGACTCTATTCTCATCCCTTTTCCTGAGTAAATTATTATTTTTGACCCGCAAAATATTCCCTTTCAAACAGTCTGACATCAAGTTCCACAGAGTAGCCACAGCTCTAATAGAGATCAAATCGCAGGCTCTTGGGAACATTTGCTACTGGTAGCGGGTCAATTTGTTAAATAATCTCCACCATTAAACCATTAATCCTCTTATAGGAGACTACGTGTCAGTCTCTCAGTGCTCTGTGAAATGTGACCATCAGGTTAGGAATTTGGAGGAAACTACTTACAAGCAGGACACAGATAAGAAGGCAGGGCTAGAGCACTCAGGTAAGTAATAAGACAGGTAGCTTCAGGTGGCATAAAAAGAAGCCTTGAGATAGGAATTAAGAGGGTGCTGCTTGTCCAAGTAGGTAACAGGTGAGGAGGTAACAAGCAGATTGTAGATTGATGCAAGGAAAGTTTTTTTTGTAATGGGTACGAGAAATGTAAGGAAGTTGAAAACTAGATAATCAGTGCATCATTGTGTGGCATTGTAGTGTGAGGTTGAAGTTTCAGGGGCTGGAAATGCCACAGATGAGCTGTAAAGGAAAGAATCAGGTGAGGTGTGAGGATAGGCATAGGGGTGGGATCAAAATGATCAGGCTAGTTATATGACATATATGATATATGGAAATCTCAGCTTAAGCACAGGTAAGAGGCATGGCGAGGACCTCCAGGTGAGGCCTGTCTGCTTGAAAATGGAAGGCCATCTTAGACGATTTGAAGACTTGACAGTAAACAGTCTATCCCTGGGCCCATGTGAACATCTGGTTAGCACTTTGTTAAAAGGAACCTGTTAAATCCATTATCATCGCAGAGTAGTTTAAAATTACAGCCAGAAAACAGCAGCGAGAGTGATAACCTGTGAGAAAACTCCCACTAATCCACACAGACACAGGCTCGGCAGGTTTATAGGGTGAGAGATTGACTACCAGTCGTAAAATAGCATCAGGGAGAAAGTTTTGCAATGTCAGTTGGACTGTAATCCGATCCTAATGTCACAGAACACCATGTGAATGAAAGTATGTATCGTGTCACCTGGCATTTATATGACGCTAGCGTTCCATATCAGATTATTACACCAATTTCCATTCAAGAGAGTACGTTTGAAGTTATACTGTTATCCTGGATTTAAGGTTGCTTACAGAAAACCTGGAGAGAAGCAAATCCCAAAGCTTGTGTAGAGTAGAGGTTGTATCCTTGGGGACTTGCTTTCTAGTAGAAATGATGGGGCCATACTCTTAGGGGGGCCCTTTGGTAGTTGAAGGATGAAGTGATGACAGTTGGATGTTGTTTGTGTATAAAGAGAAAACACAGTGAGGCAGTTCTGAACATGTTAGCCCCTCTGCATGTCAATCCAGAGAGAAATGTGTCTTGACCTGGCACAACCAGAAGTTTGGTGAACCCCAAACAACACAGTTACTGTGTGCTGAGGTGTGAGTATGTTCTGGTGGGGGGTTTACACATGGTTCATTTACTGGCTTCAGTCTGGACTGTGTTTGACTAAGTTTGTTTATTTTAAGTTCGACACAGGCTAATTTCAAATAAAAGCTTAAGCTCTTGTCCAAAAGGCAAATACATAAAAAGATTTATTTATTATTATATATTTATTTAACATGTTTTTTCGTCTTTGCAACATAAATTGTGACAGCTAAAAGCTCTGTATTCCATTGCTTTTGATCCACAACACCAAAAAATACCATGTCCTAGTTGGCCACCCCAGCAGTCCCTTAGAATCAGCAGCAGGACAGTTTAATACTAGTGGCACCAGTGGGAACCAACCACTAACCATATCCATTGACCAACACATAACAACTGTTTATTAAGATGTTTGTCAGCCTGTCAGGGTGTTTCAAGGTTACAAATGTTTGACCAGTCAGGTTTTGGCAGATGTACACTAGGGCGTAGGGCATGGAAATGTCACAGTGAGATTAATGAGAACTGTCCTGGCACCCACCAGCCATTCCTTTCCCTGATGCTTCACGAGTGCACACACACGTGCACACGCGGGCACACACACACACACACATACCCGTACTTTACAGAATATACCCTTTCTCCGTTATGGCCCGTGTCTGGTATTGATGGCAGAGTCACCTATGTGGTGAGTGTGCTAGTCAGGTGGCCTCAGAACAGACAGCTGCACATCTCTATTTTAGTTGGATATCAAGTAGGATGACCTAATATGGACTTGAAAACAATGTTTGCCACTGGCTATGGACAGGCTCCTATGTGTGTGTGCGTGCGTTTATGTGTGTGTGTGTGTGTGTGTTTGTGTCATAATGAAAGATTATTTCCTAATATTTATCTACTGATTTTAACAAATGGAGGGGATGATAGTAGACTTTGAATATAGTATATGTATCCCACTGTGGGTCAAGAGAAGGAGTCCAAGTTTTGACAATCGCAAATTAACTCCTGGCTGCAAGCACCCATAGAACTCATAGATCCACCACACACGCACACACACACACACACACACACACACACACACACACACAGGGTGGTCAGAGCGTACTCGTTGAACCCACCACTGTTTCATCTTGTACCTTCTGGGTTATCTGTCTGACAGGCTGGAGTTGAGCTTGGCTGGACAAGGGCTCCCCCAACATACTGACCATTCAACAGTGGTTAAGCCGTCACAGAATCCAAAAGGTGGTGTGTGTGTGTGTGTGTGTGTGTGTGCGTGTGTGTGCATATGTGCATATGCAAAGCTTTCTAAAATACCTTCCAAAATAGTTTCCATATGAGGTGACATTTAGGTTCTTCATGCTTGTAAGCTATCTACCTATCTACCTATACGTGCATGAGAATGTGCCCCTCCTAACCCCTCCAATGGGAGACGGCAAGGCCCCATTGGAACTGCATTTGTTACTAATCCCTTTTACGGAAGAGACAGCTCTTGTAGCAGGGGCTAGCTTTGATCCCCAACGGATGAAGACAAAAAAGCACTTAAGCTACTTAGACAGCCTCCTTTTTCCTTCACTTTCTTCTTCATCGTCTTTTGGCTCATCCCTCACCTCACTGCCCCCGAGATCTCTAATGTTGGAGGACGAGGTTAGGGAGGTTGGACAGGGCGGAGGGTCAAAGCGCCCACATACGTTGGCACGTTGCACACTACCGCACATTTGTGGTCAAACCGATGGTCCAGATATTTATATATAAGTTAATTCCTTATTTACTTAGAATGTATTAGGGCACACACATGCACACGTGAGCACACATGCATACGCAGACCATTTCAGACCCCTTTCAGTAGCAGGACACTTGATTTGTTTGTGTCTTTAATGTACCAAATGGAGGTGAAATCTAAATGAAAAACAGCTGTGTTGAAACTACTGTCAGCAGTCACATCCGTG